>JACXGJ010001460.1:0-83233 GCA_016801105.1 Esox niger | reverse complement strand
AGGGGGGACAGGGGGGACAGGGGGACAGCGGGAGCAGGGGGGACAGGGGGGACATGTCCAACCCTAATGATAGAAGTAGATCATGTGTCTCCCCCCCACAATAATAAGAACATTTTGCAAACATTTTATATGCCCCCCAATATGAAATTTACTTCAATGCCCTTGGCACCTGGTAAACAACATGATTCAGCACCACTCTGTTCTTGTAATTTCTTCTATGTTTGTGAAAAAGTTAGAGTTTTTCGTATATCCAATTTGTAACTAATGTACTATTCAACAACTTTTGCTAGAGCATGACGAGCCTCAACAACTTCCAGGCATGTAATTGCTTCATTTGATCATTTGACAATGAATTGCTTTAAAACAGTAGTTCATTGTTTGTGCCAACGGAATGTAGTACATAACCGTAGGTACAAATGTATAATGATACATCAACCAGTCCATCGTAGAGTCATATGGATAAAGATATTATCTTAACGCATTTCACTGATCCAAGCACAAACGAACTCAAATGTAGTTAACACACGTTTGACCATCACCCCTCACTGACATCATTGACTGAACCATCGGTTACCACTTGAAAGGACTCCTTTTGTTTCCCAAAAGCTGTTATGCCTCAATACTGTCATTTCAGTTCCAAATGACTTCAAATCTGTTTACAGCCGCCTCTGTCTAAAAGCTCAGACGAGTTCTCCTCCCTTTCTGTCATTTTATTGACGGATCTCCGTCAGCCCATCAATTACTGACGACTTGAGTAATTGTGAGATAAATCCATGTTGACAGAGTTGCGTCAACAAATATTTACCCATAATTTCAGTTGAGTCACGCTGCATTAATTTCTGTGAGAAAAGAGCGATTAGGAGGTAATGGTTGACATGCATAGTGTAGTACTGAAAACCCGGCCATATTTCACGTTTCACCATCATTGTTGGAACCTCAAACATTATACCCATTCAAATTCCTATATCGAAAATCGCAACCTAAACATAACCCCTAACATAACCCTAACATTTTCAAGCCTGAAATAACAGACAGTGTATTTGTTTTTCAGCAGAGCAGTGGAATAACTCCCTTTATCCCTTTAAATGTGTCTTCTGTCCTCCATCTCTCTGCCTATCTCTCCCTATACATTATGTTCTCTCAATCCATCTCTTTTGTTCCTTATCTCTTTCATTCCATGTCTGATTAACTCGTTCCCTCTCTACCTCACGTCTCACCGTCATTATTGAAGTAATTACAATATTCTGCCTAGAGAGTCAAGCTATGAGGCGGAGCGAGAGAAAGATGTGGGGTGCTTGTGGAGGAGAAGGGAGGAAGTTATTAAAGTGAATTATTAAAAGCTGAAGCAGAGAATTTACTACTGAGTTGCGGAAAGACAGTAGAGATGAATGAGCCTAATAGAGAGATCTCATGGACACACACTATCACACACCCAGAGAAGGACACTTTTTGTGAGGTGTTAGGGGCTTAAGTGTAAAGTTCAGGGTAAAACTTATATTTTACCCATTTTACTACGTTGACTGAAAACACATTCTAGTTCCCATAATGGCCAGGGAACCAATAATGACTAACGGTATAACTCAAGGTCAGAACGAAAATTTGGGGGATTTTATCTAGCAACTTTGTAGTTAACTGGTCAGATGTTTTAACCTCTAGGCTCTCAACCAAGTTACGGTAGGGGCATTAGGTTTAAGAGTTACGGTTTAGTTTAGAGTCAAGGTTAGGTTTAGGGATACGGTTTAGAGTTTATAGCTAACATTAACATTAGGTAAAAACATGTGCTCCTTTGTTTTATAGGCCAAAGTGTGTGTGTTGACCTTCAGTTTGTGTATAAGACAAACAGATGAGAAGAGTGGCTATATTCCCCGGGAGTTCAATAGTAGTCCTTGAGAGCTACATAGTATGGTACAGTACAGTATACCGCTGCTAAGGTGATCTCTTTATAGTTGACCAGCTGGATGCTTTGGTCAATCAATCACACTACTCATTATATATGTGTGTGTGTGGGGGGGTAACTGTCACAGTGAGTTAGTGATGATCCTAAGCAGTGAGAGAGATATCAATCCTGATAACTACGGGAGGATGACAGGATGACTGCAGGACTTGGAGGGGAAGATGAATGACTAATAGTGCTTACCATCCATCCCTCTCTCTTTCTGCAATCTACCCCTTCCTCCCTCCCTATCAATTTCCTCCAATCTTCCCTTTCTGTCCTGCCCCTACTTCAGAAATCTATATTGGTGGGTGCCCCAGTGGTCAAACTGCACTGTAAAAAGAGACAGTATATAGCTATCCTGGAGCTGTGTTGAATAGCTGAGATTCTGCTGTCACAAAGAGACTGAAAAAGAGAGAGCAATAGACTCGGTTGCAAATCCAAAGCAGTCAACGCTGTATCTAGCAACAACTGACTATCAAAATCTGTTTGAAAATATCCAAGTTGAATACATAATCCCTTGATGAAACATTATCTTTAATGCTTTATAGCCTTTATATATTTAATGTTCAATTCAAAAGCAGAAACAATGGCTTCTGCTGTTTGCTCCCTTGAATTGGTTAAAAGAACTCCAACTCAAAACATAGAAACCGTTTTTGGAGAGATATATTAGAACAGACTCAATTTGGGATTCATTTCTGTAGTAGTTTAATTGATTAAGTAGCTAGTTCCAATTTGATTCACTGAAACATAATGTGCCATATCACACTGCCAACACAATAGGCGTCAGTCGTTTTCAGGGTCAAATCTTGACTGCGCCAATTGTTGTTGGGTCCCTGGGCAAGGTACTTTACCCTATGTTGCTTCTAGATAAAATGTCCTTGTACTTATTGTAAGTAACTTTGGATAAAAGTGTCTGCGAAAATGTAAAGTGGTATGATTTTCCATGGTTGAAGTGGGTTTATTGGACAATGTATTGAAGTCAGCTGTTCATGGCAGCATCTCCATAGTTACAGAATAGTGAATAATAATTGAATGCGTTTAAAGGCATTGTGGAGCAAACCCGTGAAATGCAGTGGAAAGGCAGGGTTCTATCACCATGTTGTGGCTAGGCAATGAAGGAGCATAATATATGCTTTCCAGGTTTCTCTTCAAAGGTGTTTTGGTGTGAGGGAGGGACATTTTCATACTGTACTATAACACAGCTGGATTTACACAAATGTTATTCTAGTGGTCCAGGCGTGTGCCAAGGAAGGACATGAAATCATCCCACCAAACCAAAAAGGATGAATTCCAGGTATGCAAGCCAGTCGTTCAATCAGCCCTATGGTTTCATTATGTGTTGGTCAGTGGCTGATTATGTTAACCCTAATGGCCCAACACTAGGGTTAACTTAATCAGACTGGGAAACTATAGGTTAAAGAGACAAACACATAAACACATAGGCAGATCTGCACTGTCTGGCCATGCCACAACACACACTACTCATTTATACCTCTCATTAACACTAGTCATTAACACCACTAATGAAATCATGACCACATAATGTTTTAGACTCGTTTGTGGCCAAAACTTATATTGGAGAAAAAACTAACATCAAACTTCTAAACAAACAGATAATTAGAAAACTACTAATAAGGACACTAATAAGGGTGGAACAGAAATCTGAATCCATTGTGTGCATCACCAACCTTGCCTCTTCCCTCTAGCCTAACAGACTCTGGAGCAACTGAGCTTGTCGATAGTTATCAAGAGCATACACTACGCTCTCTTGTTTGAGTTAAAGAGAAATGCAAAGGAAATATTACAACACTTTAGCAGTTACAAATAGCAAAAATAAATTAATCTACTTGTACTTTTCATTTCAACAGCCTTCAATCCACAAAATATTTCATGATCCCCACCACTACATAGCCAACTACCCTGGTGTAGCTACTGAGGCAAAATGTGGTATCTTTGCCTGGAGTCAAAGCGCTACAGTCTTACTACGCTGCTGATTTGGAAGAAAAACTATTGCTAAAATCTACAATAGAATATTAATGACAAAATTGGTTAACTGTAAGTTATCTGTTTTTGCCAGTATAAGTATTCAACATCAATCAAACAATAAAAAAAAAATATTAAGCCCTTTTTACATCAGCAGTTGTCACAAAGTGCTTTTAAAAAACAACCAGCCTGAAACCCCAAAACGCAAGCAACAACAATGTTGAAGCACAGTGGCTAGGATAAACTCCCTGAGAGGGGACGAAATGTAAGAAGTTACTTAGAGAGGAACCAGGGTCGGGGGGTGACCAGTCCTTTTCTGGCTGTGCAGGGGGAACATTTTAAGAGTACAAGTTATAATTATTAGTAAATGCATTTGGGCTGTATCCACAGTCTATAATATCTAATCCAGGTCAGAAGCAGATGGACAAGGACAGGGATAACCGGGTGGAGTGGGGGCTGGGGGTGGTTGTCAGACTGGCAGCTGGAATGGTCAGGTATCGTCTTGATCAGCCAGAAGGACTTTTGACAGGAGCAGCAAATTGTCGTTTAGAGTTTGGTACTCGGGAGGTGTGGGCCAAGTCCTCATGTCCTCTTACGTTTAAACAGAGCCGGATATTTTTTTTTCAGGGTGCATTCCGAAGGTTTTTAAGGATTTACAGTGTAGAATGAGAACTGACCCTGCTCCCCCCAGCACATTAATATAGCAGCATAAAACCTTGGGGCTGAGATTTATTGTTGTTAAGGCCATCCACATACCCCCAGATGCTAATGCCAAACTAGCAGTGAAACAACTGCAGTCTGCCATTAGCAAACAGCAGACGGATCACCCTGATGGGAATTTCAAACATTCAAATCTGAATACTGTTTTTCCCAAAATACACCAAAATACCATGTGCACACAAATAGTCCGGAGGCTTAAAAAGCCATACCCCTCCCCCACCTTGAACAGTATGAGCATCTTTCACTCTTCGTAAATCTGAAGTATTTACCCCCATTAAACGTGTGAAACCATTAGTGAGGTCAGTCAAAGTGTGGCCAGAAGGGTCAGACTCACTTCTACAGCACCAGTTTCAACATACAGACTGGAGTTTGTTTTCCACTCAATCCTCCCTTGACTTCCATACGGACAATGAAACACATGTTTCTTCCATTCTGGATTACATCAACACCTGCACCAACAATGTCACCACCAATAAAAACCTTGCCCAACCAGAAACAGTGGATGAACAGAAAAGTCTGCTAAACTGCTAAAGGCATGTGACACTGCTTTCAGATCTGGTGATGTGGAGGTCTACAGTCCATCCAGGCCCAGCCTGAAAAGGGGCATCACGATGGTTAAAAAGGGAGCACTTCAACAACATCTCTGAACCCTGAAGCATGTGACAGGGCAACCAAGCCATGACAGACTACCAGCCAAAGGACCCTACCTGCACAGCCAGCGACGTCTCCTTCACTGACAAGTTAAACAGTTTCTATGCACGCTTCGACAGGGAAAACAAAGACCCAGTAAATAAAGCTGAATTACCCCCAGATGACCCTCCTCTCACACTATCCACCTCAGATGTGTCGTCTGCATATCTGAGGTGTATAGGCAATGCTGCTTATACACTGGTGTTCCACAAGGCTGTGTGCTGAGCCCCCTCCTGTACTTCATCTTCACCCACAACTGCGTTCCTTTACACAGTTCCAACACCATCAAGCTCACAGACGACACCACTGTGGTAGGCCTGATCAGTGACAATGACAAGTCAGCCTACAGGAAGGAGGTTGAGCACCTGGCGGCATGGTGTGCTGACAACATCCTGGCCCTCAACGCAAAAAAAGCCAAGTATTGGCTAACAGGAGGTGAATAAAGGGAAGTCAAAAGGCTGCAGTCATGCCATAGATCTCATCGATGGCACTGAGGGGAAGAATGTGTCCAGCTTCAAATACCTGTGTGTCCACATCTCCAAGGACTTCTCCTGGACCAACACCTCAACCCTGGTCAAAAAAGGCACAGCAGCGCCTGTATATTTTGAAGTGGCTGAAGAAAACCCGCCTGTCCTCCAAGATCCTTGTGAACATTTCCTGCTACATTATCAAGAGCATCCTGACCAACTGCGGCACAGTGTGGTTTAGCAGTTGCTCCTTTGCTGATTGGAATGCCCTGCAATGGGTGATGAAAACCCACCCAGCACATCACCCCCCAGCTTTCTGCCATCATAGACCTCCAGCGCAAGCAGTGTCAAAGCAGGGCACACGGCGGTCATGAGGGACCCTCATTGCTGCTATCTCTGCATTTCAGTTGCACATGCACCTTGCACCTTCAGTTTGCCTCTTTGCACATCTAGAATTGCCATAATGATTGGATTTTTACAGTTGTTACATAAAAACCCCGGGAACCTCATTGCTGGTATCTCTGCAACCCGGTTGCACATGCTACTTTACTCCTTCAATGTGCAGATCTAGAATGCTATTTAGTATTGCCATTAGTACCCATAAAACTATTGTCCCACTTGTAACATACACTATACTTAATACTATTTTTCGCCATCCTCTATTTACCTTAGTTGCACATCTAGTATTGCCATTTGTACTGCGTTTGCCATCCTTGCTCATCTACACATTCTACTTGCAATATAGATAACTGCATTATGTTGTACTGTACTTTTCTGTTCAATGACAATAAAGTTGAAACTTATCTAAACTCCTACAGCTGAATTTGCCCACAGTAAAGTGCTGTCTTAGTGGTCCTTGTTGCATCACCACCCAGCATAGCACTTGATGAGAAAGGGGCACCTTTTGTGAGTTGCCAATATATGACTAAAGCCAACGGTCAAATTGAACCGGAAGGTGAAAATCTATTAGTGCACACTTGAGCAAGGCACTTAACCGTAATTGCTGCTATAAGTCACACTGCATGGGAGCGTCTGATAAATGAATCAATAGTAAATGTGTAATATAAAGAAAACAATCCAATTTGACAAACACCATGGTAAACTTGCACAAAGAAACAAATATACACACACAGACAAACATGCACACAAACTCCCCCACTCTACACACACACACACACACACACACACACACATACACACACAAACACACAAAAGCATCGCCTTGGGGTCTTCTAGTGAACCAGCTATCCAGCTGCGCCCACATTGATAGGGCCACAACTTTGATTGAATCTTTCCTCCAATAAGATTAGTGCTGGAGGATTTGAGTGTGTGTTTGTGTGTATATGGGGGGTTGCATCAAATGACGGACCCAGACAGACTGACACAATCCCAGGGCATTACGTAAGGATCACACACACACACACACATACACACACACACAGTTCTCTCTCCCTCTTCGATTTTCTCCCCATGTCTCTGTCTCTTTCTGTTGCTCTCCTTTCTCTCGCGTTCTGTTTCTGTCACCCTTTCCCATTTTATCTGTGTCACTCTCTTTCAATTGAAAGACATTCTTTGGTATGGGAAGCACTCCTCCACATTGCCAAAGTAGGTAAAAAGAACAAAGAAAATAACAAAAGTAAAAGTTACACTCAGAAATTCTATGCAAACATTTCACACAGAAAACTTGCAAACGATAAAGACATTTCAAATATTATATTATTAGGTATGTACATGTGACATTATGAAAATACTGTGAATAGCAAGGGAAAGTAAACAAATAGATTTATATTGCTTAAGGTTTTTAAGGTTGTTTGTAGTACACAGGTTGCCCTTTTCCCAAGGCAAAGAGTCACAAATCTTGCTGCTGTTTATGGGTGTGTCACTGATGCTTCTAGTGAATGGGTGTGTCTAACCTTTTGACTGGTACTCTATGTGACATTTTCAAATGTGTCTCTAATGTTGTCATGTAACCCTGTTACACAAAACGTGGGATGTTTTGTAAAATGCAAGTAAAAATAGAATGCAATGATTAATACATGTATCCCTATATTTAATTGAAAATGGAATATGCAAAATGTTGAAACTGAGAAATGATATTGTTTTTGGAAAAATGCATGCCCATTTAGAATTTCATGCCAGCAACACATTTAAAAAAAATTTGAACAGGGGCATGTTTACCACTGTGTTGCATCACATCTTCAATTAACAATAATCTGTAAGTGTTTGGGGAAAAAGGTAAGTGTTTGCTTGATTTAGGAATTCAGCTGCTCAGCAGTCTGGGGTCTCCTTTGTTGTACTTGCCATTTCATAACGTGCCAAATGTTTTTAATAGGAGACATGTCTGAACTGCAGGCAGGCCAGTTCAGCATCCAGATTACTTACTACAGAGACATGCTGTTGTAAATCAAGCAGAATGTGGTTTGGCAAGGCCTTCCCGGAAAAAGATATTGTCTGCATGGCTGTGTGCTGACAAATAGACTGATTGGTTCCTCTCCTCTTTTGTCCGGAGGATGCGGCATCCAAGATTCCCAAAAATAATTTCACATTTTGATTTGTAAGACCACAGGACAGCAAGTGAAATGCATGCTCAATCGGGTTGAGATCAGGTGATGGGCTCAGCCATTGCACAATATACCATTTCTTTTCCTTAATAAACTTCTGGGTTGGTTTCGCAGTATGTTTTAGGTCATTGTCCATCTGTAAAGTGAAGTGCTGTCCAACTTCCCTGAAATTGTCTGAATCTGAGTCGACAATATGTTGGCATACACAGAATTAATCCGGCTGCTTCTGTCTTGTCACATCATCAATAAACACTAGAGACCCAGTGCCATTGGAAGCCATGCATGCCCATGCCATCACACTCCCTCCACCGTGTTTTACAGATGATCTGGTATGCTTTGGATTATGAGCCGTTCCAAGCCTTCTCCATACAAATTTCTTCCCAACATTCTGCTAGAGGTTGAGCGTAGCTTCAATAAGGCAAAGTATGCAGTCCCAGAACTGGGCTGGCTTTTTTCATGTTTTTTGGCAAAGTCTAATTTGGCCATTCTATTCTTGAGGCTTATGAATGATTTACACCTTGTGGTGTGCCCTCTGTATTTGCACTCATGAAGTCTTCTCTTCATGGTAGTTTTGGATAATGACATACCTCCTGGAGTGGTCTTCACTTGGCTGGATGTTGTGAAGGTTTTTTTTACTATATAATGTACAGTAGATTATGAGGTTCCTAAACTCTTTTCAATTTTATGTTGAGAAACATTATTATTAAGTTAATCTATTTGCTCAGTCTTTCAAATAGTGGTGAACTCCTCCCCATCTCCATTTCTGACAGACCTCTTGAATGATTTTTTTAATACCCAATCATGTTACGCACCTGCTGCCAATTGATTTGAGTAATTGTGTGATATTCCACCAGGATAGTTTTTTTAGCATTACAAAACCTTTCTAGTCTTTTGTTGCCTGTGTCCAAACTTATTTGAAACATGTTGTTGGCATCAAACCCAACTTTTGTAAAAAAGGGGTTGTCCATTTGGCAGGAGGAAGCAAGTCTGTATGTAGTCAAGGTTTTTCAATGTCCCTGTAGTATTTGTTAAGGTAGCATTTTAAAGTGGCCTGTTCTTTACGGGGTTCCTGCCTATTACTCTCTCGATTTGTAGTGGGTTGTGTATGTGGACGAGTCAGTGGTTTGTATTATAGCCATTAGCCAACACATACAGACAAAAAAAGAGCATGTAGCGGTTTTTGAGCAGACAGAAAGAATGTATCAGACAGTAATTGGTGACTGTTTGGGCATGCAGCAACATAGACTATTGTGTGTATTTCCTTGTTTCTGCTCTGTACTCAAGAGTTAACGTTCACCAGTCAGTCAGAATGAAACATCACAAGCTGTTGAATATCGACCACAACTATCTATGTATCTGGGACACACACACAGTTTACAGATTACACACATATTGCACTCACAGAGCAATATCATTCACTCAACCATGATGCACTCATGTAGATATCCTGTTCCTTTTCTACATAAACACACATTTATTTTGCACACAAGAATGTGCAGTCTGCGTCGATTACTGATATACAGACATTGATTTCCCAATCCATAAACACTCCACCCCACACACATATACGTGTACAAACGCACAGAGCGCAATATAGAAAGTAATTACATTCCCCAGGAACACAAAGAAAACATTGATGAAACAGTAAGTAAACCACGTTCTTCCAAAACTATACATATAATAAGAAACAGAATGGAGAGGTTTCATTCCATTTGTGTAGGTACTTAATTGAGCTAGGATTTCTGAAAATCTTTATTTGCAACCAGTCAATACATGAAGATAAAAATGTTTGGTCTGGGGGCATATTATCTGTGATTGATGATCATTTCCGAAGGCCTTGTGCTATTTTCTGAGTGAAAGCACACAAGCCAAAAATTAATGTAGCCTATTTTAAATGTATGGAAATGGAAGTCTTATTTCCATTACTGAAAAATATATATTAAATAAATGATAAGCAAAGAAAATCCTGTTATTTCCATGGTTGTCTTTGTTGCTTAAAGCCCCTTGCTAACGGATTAGCCAGTAAGGCTAAGCAAACACCCAAATCTTGGATGGAGAAGAATGCGAACATATTGAGGTTGTAAGAGGAAAAAATTGGTTTCCTCAGCTTGACCGAATGTGTATTTTACTGCGTGTTGAAAAAGGTCTTATTTCAGCTAGTCTCAACTAATTATTTCAGTATTGGTGAGAGCCATTATTGAAGGCTCTGTTGATCTTCCTTAAGGGTTATTCATTCAGCTGTTCTCACGCAGTATAAGACACCTCTGGGGATAGTATGGATCTGTGTTCAGTACTTCTAAGAGTGCTAGATCAGTTCGGTCTGCAGAAAATCCAGGGGTGCCCACAGGGCACACATTCATATCTCACTGTTCTCAAGTAAACAAACTGAAAACTAAACCTTTCTCAAGATGGTGCATGTGTGTGTGAACATGCAGGCCTGTTTGTTAAAATTGGCCAAGATACGTAATTGGCTCTTAACTAAACAGCACAACCAATACATCCTGAAGGGAAGTCAAAGAGTTAACAGAGATCATATGATTGGTTCAATGGCAGTTGGAAGGATTTTGGCATCAGTACAAAATGCTCTGGGCAACTCTTTCCTTTGGATGTTGCTAAGTGAAGCATTTTGTTGGGAACAGGCCTCCAAAGGTATTGAAAGAAACATACATTACTTGTGTCAAGGCAAGGTAAAATCTACTTTTAGGCCTCATTACCTAGCAAATGCCAACGGTAAGGTAAAGCATGGTTATGGGAGCATCATACTCTATTGAACATATGAATCAAATTTCATCCAACAAAAGCAGACAGTCTGCACGTTAACCTCAAACTCATTGTATTATTTCAAATGTGCTGGAATATAGAGATAAAAATACTTCACTTCAATATACCTTTGGAGTTAATTGGATATATGGAAGTTATTGATCAATTAGGCTAATACAATAATACATTTGTAAAAATAAATAAATAGTAAAAAAAAACATTGAATGAGTAGGTGTGTCCAAACCTTTGACTGGTAAGATATATTATTTATGGCCCTACTTACAGCTAATGTATCCTCTCCTTGGGAAACAGTCTAGTTCACAGAGGAACAGACAGGTCTGGTATGAGGGGATATCAGCTGAGTGTTCCTCCAACATTAAGAATTTTCCAGAACCTATTGGAGGAAAGGGTCACAGGGGAATGACCGCTGGCTATCCCTATTCGGTGAGTCTTGGCAGTGATACTGGGGAGAAAATACTTTTAGTTTCCCTAACTTGGAACAGTAACTCCTAATATTGAAGTATCCTGGAATTTAGGTTGGGTTCACGTATGAGTAATGGGTAAACAAAGTGAATCAGGATGTGAACAGTATGCTGTTCCTCAAAATGCAGACTTGCCATCAAGTTTTCAGTTTTTCAACTTTTTAAAGAGTATTTTCACTGGAGAGTCTCCTCTCCTGTTCTGGGACCCAACGATGGCTGTTTATCCAAAACTGAGCGGTGCTATGGATCTAGTTTCTGCCTAAGCATTCCCCCTCTGGAACACAAAGTACTTGATAGCTAGGCCAGAAAATCAGTGTTTGAACAGAAACATGCACTATCTCTGAACAGATATAGCATTTTCTGTGACATTGATTTTGCTGTTGTAGCAGCTATTTTTATTAATCCTGTTGGAAATGGTAAGTCAATGAAACGTATTTAGCTTAAAAGGTACTCTTATACTAAGACTTGGATGCATTCGTCTTCCACCATATTTTTTGTTTCACACACACAAAATCACAGCCACACATCAGCTCTTATGAAAGTTAAAATTGGCACCATTTTATTAAAGATGAAAAGATATAAGGACTGACGGTCTGGAATGAAATCTGTATATAACTCTAGAGACTTCAACTAGGTATGCTTTTTCTGTTTTGTTACTTTCTAGAGGTCTCAAGTTACTCAGGACCTCTGCCTTCTCCTCCCAGGGTGATTCCCAGCATGCACTGCAAAAACAAATTCACTCCCATAGCCTGCGGAGGCAAGAGAGATTGAAAATCAATATTTTACAAACACCCAATCTTTAAATCTTTCCACAATCAACAATGCATCTCTTAAGAAAGCCTTGCACACACATGCCCTGTTTCCTGTCTGCTTCTTCTTTGCAGGTCAAAAAAGTTCAGGGGTCGCATGCATTAAGAAGTGGGAATGCTAGGATCAGGACCACCCTGTGCTTGTTTACATTTCAAGAGACAAAATAATATGCTAGATAGAGATATCCTAGTCTGCATAATATTTCCAAACTTGCAAACCTTTTGGTGGGGGCTCTATCAAAAATGTAGAGCCTTTAGAATGTGGCGTCCACTGACAGCTGGGAAACCCGTGCAGCCTCCGCAAGGCGAGGAGGCCCTCACACGCCAAGGGCCACACCATGCATAGCAAAAAATAAGCTAGGCATAGGTAAAAAATAAATACGCAAACAAATTTGAGGGTGAGATAACTGAGATAGCCCCCGAGTTTTGACTGCCAAGTAAAGGAAGCCCGTGAAGTAGGTTCCATAACAGATCATAGCAGCCCAAAGCGACAATCGTGATGAAAATATAAGTGAAATACCTATTTTTCAGTGGCAGCTGGTAAAACGAATGAACTGACTAAACCAAAACAGAAAAAAAAAACTTTCATTTTGGTTGACAAAAATGAGACTAAAGAAAATTCTCTGCAAATTGAATGCTTCTGTTCCTCACTCAAAACTTTCCTTTTTACCCTTTTTGGAAAGAGAAAGGTACAGTGGTCTCTTAATCTTTTCCAGTACAATGTTCTCTTAATCTTTTTTGTCTCTGTGATTATGTAGAAAATTACTATTGTTGCTGGGAATGGTTGATTTATTTATGGAATATCTACATAGGCGTAGAGAGGCCCATTATCAGCAACCAGACATGTGCACAGGTAAAGCTCAACCTGTGCAGTGCACATGCCCCATTGCTATCTAGTTCCCTTTCCAGACGAAATGTGCACATCCGCCTTGGTGATGTGCGTCGTGCACCCTGACAGGCATGCGTCGTCCGTCTTATTTCCACGCATCACTGTGATTGGAATACGATGTAAAAATGTTTACGCCCATCATTCACTCCCACATATTGTCCATCTGTGTGAACTGACAACTCCGCCCATATTTTCAGATTCAGCACTTGCCCAACGGAAGGTCTGTGCACAGTCCTGTCATCAACAATCACTCCTGTGTTCCAATGGCACAATGTGTTTGCTAATCCAAGTATATCACTTTAATAGGCTAATTGATTATTACAAAACGATTTTGCAATTATGTTGGCACAGCTGAAAACTGTTTTGCTGATTAAAAAAGCAGTAAAACTGGCCTTCCTTAGGCTAGTTGAGTATCTGAAGCATCAGCAAATGTGTATTCTATTTCAGGCTCACAATGGCCAGATACAAAGAACATTCTTCTAAAACGTGTCAGTCTATTATTGTTCTGAGAAATGAAACCTATTCCAATGTGAGAAATTGCCAAGAAACTGAAGATCTTATACAACATTGTATACTACTCACTTCACAGAAGAGTGTAATCTGGCTCTGACCAGAATAGAAAGACGAGTTGGAGGCCCTGGTGCACAAATGAGCAAGAAGACAAAGACATTAGCCTAGTTTGAGAAACAGATGCCTCGAAGGTCCTCAACTGGCAGCTTCATAAAAAATGTCCTGTAAAACACCAGTCTCCATGCCAACAGTGAAAATGCAACACAAGGACTGCTGGCCTTCCAGGCAGGGTTGCAAAGAAAAGTCCATATCTCTGTCTTGCAGATAAAAAGACAAGATTAATATGGAAAAAAAACATAGACACAGCACAGAGGAAGACAGGAAAAAGGTGTTTTGGACAGACAAATCAATGTTTGAGGTGTTAAAATCACAAAGAACATTTATGAGACAAAAAGCAAATGCAAAGATGCTGATGGATTGCTTTGTCAAGCATGGTGGAGGAAATGTGATGGTCTAGGTGTGCTTTGGTGGTGATTGATATAGTGGCAGACTTGTACAGGGTTAAAGGGATCTTGAAGAAGGCTATCACTCCATTTTGCAACACAATGCTTTACCCTGTGGAATAACACCATTTAGGGAAGAAGTAGTTCCCTTCCTTTATATGTACACAGTACCAGTCAAAGGTTTGGACACAACTACTCATTCAAGGAATTAGTTTAGTTTTATTAATTTCCACATTGTAGAATAATAACATAAAACTATGAAATAACACAAATGGAATCATTAATTAACCTGAAAAGTGTTAAAGATATCAAAATACATTTCATATTGTTGATACTTCAAAGTAGCCACCTTTTGCCTTTTGCCTGAGTCTTTGCAGTCTGTGCATTCAAGCGAATGAAATTGATGCCTTAAATCATTTTGAATTAAGATTTACCGCAAATTACGTACCTCTAATACCTGCATTTTTGTGTTTTACAAATCACAGGTTACAGTTTAAAACATGAGGTACTAGTTAATATTCAGGGTTTGGTTGAGAATTAGGAGTTAGGTTTAGGTACACTGACTACACTGAAGTACTAGTATGTGTATATATGTGTGTGTGCATGAGTCTATCAAGAGTGCAAGTTAATTTGATCTGCTGGCCATTCATTTAATGTTTCAATAAAACAGATCCACTGTACCTAAAATCCCTGTCGATGTAACAGCCAACACACTTGGCACAAAGAGATAGAGAGAGAGAGAGAGAGGATGGGACATCGAAAATGGAGGGAGGTAAAGATAGGGGTAGCGACAGAGAGGGAGGCGAAAGATCGAGGGGATGAGAGGAGGTGGAGAGGTAAAGAGAAAGGGATGGATAAGGTGACATAAGAAGAGAGAAAGACAGAATGTAAGAGAAAGGCAGTGGACCACCGGAATTCCTGCTTCAGCCAGCTAATGCAGCTTACAGAGTCCCTGCTTCAGCCAGGCTAACGAAGCATACGGAGTCCCTGCTTCAGCCAGGCTAATGAAGCATATGGAGTCCCTGCTTCAGCCAGGCTAATGAAGCATACGGAGTCCCTGCTTCAGCCAAGCAAATAAGCGTAACAAAACATGTGAACAAATGTCTACATTATCATTGTTTGTCACGGTCAGAAATTCCTAGAAAGCTGCATGATTGGAAGGACAAAATAAATATAGACAGAGAGAGAACAGACAGACAGACAGACAGACAGATAGATAGATAGATAGATAGATAGATGTGGAAGGAAGGAAGGACGGAAAGCATTTTCTGGGGGTGGAAGCAGACATACACTCACTTCCTTGAAACATCTATGTAGGTTCAGAGGCTGGTCAGAGGTCAGGCAACTGGAGTTGGACTCTCAGGTTCTCTTCTCTCAGGGTCTGTGAGACTTCAGCGTCGGGTGACCTGCTCCTTGGACAGAAACGGAAATAGAATAGACAGCTGCCTTAAAACACTCTGGCTTCACCCTACAACACATAGAAAAAAACAGATATTGCACTGTAGATCAGGATATTGACAGGCAATGTAAGAGAAATAAATGAGTAACATTGCCTTCCTCACACACACACATTGAGGAAACATGTTTATGTTCCATTGTGAGTGTGAGAGAAGAAGAGACAGAACAGAAGGGCTCCAGTTTGTCTGCTAGTAATCCGATGTGAACTAATCCGGGCAGAGCTGCTGCAGAAAGGCCCAGAAAAACCTGCGTTCTGGTTCAAATTTTGGGCTTTATGATGCGACTTCAGTAGCTGTTACAGATGAAACAGCGTGACTTGGAACATGAGCTCTCACACACACACATGCACTGAAACACACACACACACACACACACACACACACATACATACACATTCTTTGGCTAATTTGTCTCAGCAATGTTGACGTGATATAGAAAGCCGTAACCTAGATTTTCTCTGAGCAGATGATGAAATTAATTGTTTATTTCTTTTCCTATAGACTATGCTTTGATAACGTTGGCATTGATGATTTCAGACAGAGTAAAGCACAACATTGCACAATATGCATTATTTCAAAGATCTGTTACCTGCAGAAGTCCAAACAGAACATTAATAAAATAATGTTGGTCATGAGATACATTTTTTGTTGTCAAGATGTACCAAAACTGTTTTGTCCAGATCATTAAATCATTTTCTAGTGATCATGGCATCACATAAAGCATGAACTAAAGTATCATGTATACTAATTTTGCTTAGATGCACAATAACAAAATCAGACTGTATTATATGTGATTAAAACTTTTTCAACCACTGCAGTTAATACATGGGTGCGGCTTATACACAAGGTTACATTTTTACAACCGTTTCCATCGACAAACGTTTTCGCAGATGTTTGCTAGACGATATAGAGGACTTAGGATTTCATGTAGCCAACGTGATACAATTTGGAAACAGCTTCTATTCTTCAACAAATACATTTTGGTAGTGCCGTATGACAGATGTTTAAAATTAATGTACAATGTATGTAAGCACGGCTTGATATTGGCATGGATAGAAGTCGGCTGTGGCGTGCAATGCGCCATTCTTACTAGCCACTTTGGCGAGTGGCATTCTATATATCTATACACAGGGATTTGCACTACCAGCGAAACACTGCTGCTAAAATTACCGCAGGAGGAAACTTTTCCATATTGAGTGTTGCAGAGGTGGGGTGTGTTTCTTACAATTGGGCTATTTTTGATGGGCTTTGCGGGTCCATTTTTCAGCGGCAGTATACAGTTTACAGTCAATGAAATTTGGCAACCTTGCATGCAGACATCTTTGAGATGAGTCATGTCGGAAAACAAGCAGATGAAGTATTTAAACTTAATAACCTCAAACTACATCTAGTCCGCAGAAAATTTCGGAAACATTTTATAGGTAACTTCTAGTAGCCTTGAATTACAGATTTGTTTATAGAGATCGCAAGACAAATAAAGATGACTGGTAAAAAGACCATCCGATCACCAAAAATATTAGGCTATACGGTGGGGGGGAAAGTATTTGATCCCCTGCTGATTTGGTACGTTTGCCCACTGAATGATTAGTCTATAATTTTAATGGTAGGTTTATTTGAATAGAACAACAAAAAATCCAGTGAAACACATGTTATAAATTGATTTGCGTTTTAATGAGGGAAATAAGTATTTGACCTCTCTGCAAAACCTAGTACTTGGTGGCAAAACCCTTGTTGGCAGTCACAGAGGTCAGACGTTTCTTGTAGTTGGCCACCAGGTCTGCACACATCGCAGGAGGGATTTTTTTCCCACTCCTCTTAGCAAATCTTCTCCAAGTCATTTAGGTGTTGAGGCATTTGGCAACTCGAACCTTCGGCTCCCTCCACTGATTTTCAATGGGATTAAGGTCTGAATACAGGCTAGGACACTCCAGGACCTTAATGTGCTTCATCTTGAGCCACTCCATTGATTTTGGTCTCATCTGACCACAACATTTTCACCCAGTTCTCCTCTGAATCATTCAAATGTTCATTGGCAAACTTCAGATGGGCCTGTGCTTTCTTGAAAAGGGGGACTTTGCGGGAACTGCAGGATTTGAGTCTTTCATTGCATAATGTGTTACCCATTGTTTTCTTGGTGACTATGGTCTTAGCTGCCTTGAGATCATTAACAAGATCCTCCCGTGTAGTTCTGGGCTGATTCCTCACCATTCTGATGATCATTGCAACTCGACAAGATGAGATATTGCATGGAGCCCCAGACAGAGGAAGATGGACAGTTCTTTTGGGTTTCTTCCATTAGCCAGTAATCACACCGTTTTCACGTTCTCACCAAGCTGCCTGGCGATGGTCTTGTAGCCCATTCCAGCCTTGTGTAGGTCTACAATCTTGCCCCTGACATCCTTGGACAGCTCTTTGGTCTTGGCCATGGTGGAGAGTTAGGTAACATGTTAATAATTCTAGGTGAAGTTATGAATAAATATATTCCTTGCATATTTTGGTTGATATTAGGGAGGACATTGTAATATGCTTTAGCTGCTCAAGTGGACATGGAAAACAGGGCAAATTTAACACTACAGTAGTTGTCTTTTTCAAGTGTGTAGCCACATTATATAAAGTTTTTAACAGAGGGGTGCCCA
The DNA here is from genome assembly GCA_016801105.1 of Esox niger. Taxonomy (NCBI): domain Eukaryota; kingdom Metazoa; phylum Chordata; class Actinopteri; order Esociformes; family Esocidae; genus Esox; species Esox niger. The sequence continues at coordinate 64,830 of JACXGJ010001460.1, read as the reverse complement.
ATAGAGTGAGGTACATCCTTTGCTTAATTTTGAGCCAGGAGAACCCATGTATGTATGTATGTATGTATGTGTGTATGTATTTATGTGTGTATGTATGCGTGTGTGTATATACAACCTAAAAGGCAACACTTGGGCAACAAGAGACATCAGTCAGTCACATGTTCCAATACTTTTGCTCACCAAAATATACTGTGGTCTAACACAAATGGTTATATGTCCTAAGTTGTTTAACACATCATGATGTGAATACCAGGAAATGAAATCTGAAATTCTGAACTCTTGTCTCATACTCATCTTTTGATCTTGAATCCAAATTTCTTCAGTGACCACCAAAAACAAAGGAATTTGCCTTGCCGTTCCAATACCTTTGGAGGGGACTGTATATAAACACAAACACACACACACTTTTTAGAATTGTAATCTAATTGCAATGAGAGTCACACACGAGCTACGTCCCTACAACTCCCATGAGCACAAACCGCATACAGTGTTTGATTCTGTTCCATTTGTACAAACGAACGACTGTACAAGACTAAGATGTAACAGAAACAGAGAGGGGAAAAGTCAATGCCGAAATTATAATATATATTGGGTGACACATCCCACCAATAATCAAATATGCTACCTATGGGGTTTTCATTCGTTGTCAGTTATAATCACCAAAATTAAAAGGAATGAACACTTGAAATATATCAGTCTGTGTGGAATGACTGTATACATTATGCAAGTTTCACATTTTGAATGGAATTACTGAAATAAATCAACTTTTTGATGATATTCTAATTATATGACCAGCAGCTGTATGTCAAACACTGTACTGTCTATTTCATAACTTTCTCGTGTATTAAAAAGTGGAAAACTAGAACGTAATCGCTATAAGTGTTACCTAGGCACTGTGACAGTTACAACGCCATTGTCAATACGTAATTTGTGCTGGAACTGTAGTTCTAGAAATAAATTACATTTTGCTGAAGAGTGTCAGTAATTGTAAGTGGAAACAAATGTATTTGATGAAAACGGGCTGATGTGCAAATGCTAACCAAGCAACCATCACTAAAGTTAACTATCATAGCTAAGTCACCTGGAAAGCTCATTAGCCAGACATTCACCCAGCAACCAATAACGGTGCTCACAGGCATATAATACAAACGTTAATGTCTTTATTAGGCTGTATTTGCCTGAAAGCACATGTAAAGTCGGAGTAAAGTGTCAGTCATTTATGTTGCTCTGCGTGTTTAATTTATGTTGACAGTAGTAGCTTTCATTTAGTATGGTTGTACTTGCTTATAAATAATTAACTTATACGTTTTAGTACAATCAGCTTTCATTCACAGAGATTGTCATGAACAAGAGGAATGGTGGCAGTGAGTGACAGTCAGTGTTTTAGGCAGCTTCGGAAAATGAGTGAAAACAGGAGCAAATATTGAGGACTCATTTGATATTGCCATGCTGGTATAGTTCCTACAACATCATAGTTAATGTTGGCACAACGTAGGTTAGGCTAAGCAAGCAAGTGTATTTTTTTAGCACAATTCATACATAGAAGCAATTCAATGTGCTTTACAGTGAAAATAAAAATAATGCAATAGAATTAAAACATTCAAATCAGCAGATTGTTACATTAACACAGAGATTATTCCTCTGATAGCACCAGAACTGGCATTAAAATTGGTTAAAGATAGCAAAATATACATTTAATAACAAAAGAAATAAAGAAGAGAAATATAAAATACAGCATAATAAGAAAACATAGAAATAGAATGTAAAAACATAGGAAGCTATAAAAGCTGTAAGAATAGTGTTGTTATAAAAACATAGGAAGCTATAAGGCTCACTGGTGTGTTTAAGTTTAAGAGCGCAGTCACAGGCACGTGAAAAGAGAAGTATTTTAACCTGGATTTAAAAATGGACACGTTTGGTAAACGTCTAAGATCTTCTGGTAGTTTATTCCAGTTGTGTACAGCATAACTGCTAAACGCAGCTTCTCCATGTTTACTCTTGGCTCTACTAGCTGACTGAGTTCATGGATCTTAGAGCCCTACTCGATTTATATTCTTCAAACATATCAGAAATGCATTCGGATCCTAAACCATTCAGATATTTATAAACTAGAAGCACCACTTTAAAGTCTATTCTGTAACTGACCGGAAGCCAATGCAAATATTTAAGAATCAGAGTGATGTGTTTTGTCCTCTTTGTCCAGGTACAGGTACTCCTGAGGTTAGGTTTAGACACAGGTGTCTCCTAGGTTAGGTTTAGGCACAGGTGTCTCTTAAGTAAGGTTTAGGCACAGGTGTCTCCTAGGTTAGGTTTAGGCACAGGTGTCTTTTAAGTTAGGTTTAGGCACAGGTGTCTCTGAGGTTAGGGTTAGGTCAAAAGGTGGGGGGCAGGGGAATATTCTGTTTTTGGACTGGGGTAACCAACTAACTGCAGGTCAGTTACAACAATGGTCCTGGAGCAACATAAATTATGATGTTCTAGGAATTTCACCAACATGCCGATATCAGATTGCGGGAATATTGATGGTTAAGAGTCTTTTTATCAGGGGGGACCCATAGCCTTGGGAAAAGTAGTATACTACCGGTCACTGTGAGTGATCATTGTGGAGCAATACCTCCTCTATGTCCTCCAGACTGAGGCGTTGCAATATTCAATCGATGCAGTGCAATATGCAGTGGAAGGATATGTTTACAATACTCAGAAAAACAAGGGGACACGATAACTGAAACACGCATACAGACCCCAATCAAAGAATGAAAACCCCATGAACTCAAATGCGACCGGCACAGCCTTGTGGTCTAGTCACGCTCTTGCACTTCTATCACACTTTGGCTGATATTTTACATTTTCACATATTTGTTCTGGTTATCGTGTGCTGTATTCTTGCATGTCTTTAGTTTGAGGAATACCGAGGATTGTGATCGTAATACAGACAAGATGGTTAAGGCCCCATCTCATAGACAACAGTATGGAAGTACTGTACGCAGGAGAGTCAGGGCAGGCTGACCTTGTGCTTACTACTGACATACACAGCAAGCTAGCCCAGTACTAACTCCTGACACACACACACACACACACACACACGCAGGCTAACCCATTTTACTCACAACTGACAGGGATACTTAGATGTCTCAGAGGGGGGGGGGAAAAGATTCTCCATCTACACCATTACTTCTTCAGTCCTCTACTCACCAGCTATCATAGTTTCACCCCTGGGATATGTGTGTTTGCGCCTATCTCTGTGTTCTTCTATATGCATGTGCACAAGCTGCCAAAGAGTCATCTCCTCCAGTCACTACAAGTCCCTCTGGGCTAAATGTCTGATGGCTCCCTCTCCAGAGATGAGGTAAAAGGCCCTGGCTTGTCCGTAAGTGAATTTGTGTTGAGGTTATCTGGCCATGATGTATATCTGTAATTCTGTGGTCTTCAAACCTCTCAAGGATGCAGAGAGGTTTCACCATTTTGTTGTAGCCTTGAACTACCTCACCTGATTCACCTAGTCAAGTGCTTGATAATTAGCTGATAAGTTGCTTTCATATTTTCAAGCTATGTAATAGATCGAATACATGGAACAGTTGCAGGTCCCTGAGGAGAGGTTTATGATCCAGAGTTAGTGTCTTCATAATGCCTCCAGGGCCTTGTCTGGCTCTTACATAGTGCATAAACAGCTCAAGCATAGAAAGCCATGAAACAGAACTGAACGCCTTATGTGGCTAGCTCTGCTGTGTCTGTCTGCGAACATGCTTAAGTTTAGCCTTGCATTATTCTCTCTGCTAGCGCAAAGCTGGTAAAAGCTAGCATCACGTAGTTCAGCTAAATGAAAAATTTGTCATTTCTGATAATTACGTCCATGGTTCAGGTTTTATCTTCTGTTTACTGGTCAGACGCTCTAACCAATGGACTATCCTGTTGTCTCACTCATATCTCCTGCTCTTGCCTAATGTACTGTTGGCATAATGTGGCCGGATAATGCTAAACAGAAAACGGACAATAAAACAGTTGTTTGGACACTAATGGTCTATGTGTGTATACACAATCCAGAAAATGACACAACCGTTTCCTCTTATTTGGAGTAAGAAAAAAGACAGGGGAAAGGCTGAGCTGAATCTGACAGCCATAAAAGAGTCTGAGCTAAATAGCCAGTGAAGCCTGACTAGATTATACAAGTGGGAGTGTTGACTGTCCTGCTCGCTGATGTTTTGCTTGGAGCACCATGGGGCAAAGCACATTGGCCAAGTCACCCGAGGTGGTTGGTGGAATCATGACCAGGGATTTCCACTCTTACTAAAGCTTACTAAGGTCGTCAGTCAGGGAAATGTGTAATCGCTCGTCCTGACTTGACCAATTGGATGTGTGGTATAAAACAAAAAAGCTGAATGGTTTTGTGCACATGCCTAGGAGGAACACATGCCATGATGTACAACTCTCTCGACTCTATTTGTAGTTGCTGCAGCAACACAGGACCATGGGTACATCACAGAATGGGGGAGGGGAACATTCCGGGAAATGGAAAACGGTCTAGATATCTTTCTCTACCTGTGTCTTTAGCTCTGTCCCTCATATCTCTCTTATTCACTCACTATTTTTTCAGTCACTTTATCTCTGAGGGAGAATTTGAAAGAAAACGATAGTGTTTCAAGGGCTGTTTAAAATTAATCACAGTGTAAACCACAATAGGCAAAGTAGCAAAAACACACACGCTGGACCTGAATTACAGTTTCCACAAGACAGCTACCAAGTTGAATACTTCTATATTATAAAATGTATTCCTTTTAGTAAATTTTTTTCTTCATTTTAGGTTATGGTTAAATATAATACCAGCAATGTGGTTAGGTTTAGGTTCGATTTAAAACATGACCTATTACATTTTAAGCAGATAAGTTAATGAATAGGCAGGTGACTATCATAAAAGAATGATATAGAATAGTAAACAATGAGCACTGATTAATATGACATAAAATAGTCAACTAAACAACCGTTGTAACAATGTATTTGAGAGACAACATGTGCTCATTGTGCAAATGCATTTGTTTTCAATTAACATTTGGTAACAAATGTATGGTGTACATGTTGTCAGTTATCCACGCCCCAACTGTTTTGCCCCACGCATTTCTTTTGTTGTTGAAGAATTACGCAGCTATTATTCTTGACCTGTACAATAATCATACCCTATGAACCAATGAAATCAGTCTTCGACATCATATCAGCCAATAAGATCACACTTTGGCATCATATCAATCAATGATACCATATCTACACATCACATCAACTAATGATACCAGATTTCTGTGAGCTATCAGCCAATTATATCACTCCTCCATATCCAATCATAGTATTTCTTATCTGTCAAGTTGTTCAGGGTGGGTGTGTCATGAAGTGGCCTTGCTGAACCTCCACACGCAGGGCTAGCTGCTGCTGGGTTGTCATGGCGTTGTCACGGTGTGCTCCTGGGTTGCCATGGTGATGCCTCAGTAATGACTCCCTCTGGGGCGGAGGTGAAGGAAGTGACCTTTTACGAGTGGCACATCTGAAGATTTTAACGTGACCGCACCTCCATCTCAATAGCAGTCACAGTCATCTTAAGGAAAGGTTGCGAGGTGAACATCTTAAAACGTACTAGATGATCTACCAAGATGCACCCAGGATGTCAGAAACCTCAATCCATCGTCTTCCGAAGTACTGCACTAACCGTCCTCTCGATCAATGAAAACTCCACAAAAGCCGAGGTCTGTGTAAGCAACAAACAATGCAGGTACTGTTCTCTGCATATACCATACATGTGCACCCAGATAGCGCACAGAAAACCATTTACATGGAGGATGCAAGATACATGATTAACGCCAGTGTAGTATCACATGGAATGGAACTGCATTCCCAGCAGAATATAAATGCAGTTCAGTGTAGAAAAAGCCACTAGATTTTAACAGGTATATGGTACATACTCTCGGGGAGAATACAAACGGATAATGACAAGGCATTAACTATGTGTGTGAGGAAAGAGAGTGAGCTAAAGAGAGCGGCCTCGGTGAGATAGATTCTCACAGGCGTCCATGGATAGAGCTTGAATCCTCATACATGCACCTGTATGAACATGGCGGCCCAACAGGACTTTTCTCTCAAACACACACGCCTACACTTAAAGACATGCGCACAGACTTCAATAAGTCCAGGTTTCTGAAGTCAGCTTTGCTTAGCTCTGTGACTGTTGGAGCAGTTTGACATTGGCTAGTAGAAATAACATTTGATTGTCACTCACACACAGACACACACACACACACAAATAAGAAATGGCTAGGATCCCTAAAGTCAACTCAGTAAAATTTTTAGAAAGTTGACTAGGCTGGAAAATGGAACATTAGATCGTCACACACACACACCCACACACACACACACACAAACACACACTCACACACACACACACAGGGATGACATCTGTGGTGTGACAGAAATGGTTTACCCTCCACTGTCTGACAGGAACTCTGGGTAGTGTCAGAGCGGGGTTGGAGATCAACTCTGAAGAGAAGCTTAAAGAGAGAGCACAGAAACATTTCTTAGACAGCTACCAAGGACACTATCCAAGAAAAAAACACCAATGCGTGTGTACACGTCTGCTTGTGTTTGTTAGTGTTTTTGGAAGAGCTTTCATGTTATAGCTTCAATGCACAACATTCTGCTGGCGATCACATTCCTTTTGACAACAACATGGCATTTCATTCTCACAGCGAAGGTGCACAACCTGCGATGGAATACGTATCTTACCTCCACTGGTAATGGTAACATTTGGTTTGCTCTTTATGGTGTCATTAAATATTGTCTAACTGTGGGAAACAGATGTAGTGCCAGACATAGTAATCATTGTCTCCACTAAAAAATGACTTACTGTTCTCTGTCCATTTCAATTCCACTCTGAATTGAGATACATATTGGTGCACTCTCAGCACTGGTCCCCCTCCATTTTATTGAGTTCTGATGTGGAGAAGACGATGAATAAACAGCTCTGAAGGCAGGGAGCGAAAGTAGCATTCTAGACAGCTGCGTGTGTGCGCACGTGTGTGTGTTGTGTGACCAAAGAGCTCCCATTCTGTAGGCCTTTGAGCCACATCTTCCCTCTGCATGGAAGAAATCCTCCCCCGCCACACTGCACCAGCAGGGCAGTTAAACTAAAGCTGCATCACTATCTGTATTCTCACAGCACCTCCTCAGCACCGCAGAGCCCTCTGAGGTGACTGACAGCCACTGACCTCCGTCACGCCTCAGTCTGCGGCTGCCACCCAAGCAGGGCACCGTTTCTCACACAGGGCCAGCACATTTGTCCAGAGAATAACATGGCTCTGGTTGTTTTACAGCAGAGGTAAATGGCTGCCCTTGTAGAACACCGGATGTGACACACCTGTACTGTAGCTGTCTGCAAGACCCTCTGACATGTTGAGATAGCTTTATCATGTTTTAGGAAAATGGAGGAGCCTAGGCGGTGATATACTGGTCTGTACACCTGTCAAAAAAGGCAGAGCCAACATGTTTCTTGTATGTCTAGAATCGAAAAAGTAGCAGTCCTGGGAACAGAAAACGCTTGTTGGCAAGGGAGGTCAAAGGTGTTTGGTGAGAATAATCGGCGGGCTACAATCGCGTAAATAATGATGCGTTAGATCTGTGGTGGGCAGAACACCAACTCTGAACACAAATAAACATATCGGTCTTTTTCACACATTAACGCAGCCGACCACACGTGTCCAATTGATATCAAAACAAAAATGATCAGTTACAGTGGGCAAGTGATTGACCAAACTGGACAAATGCAGAGTGGAAAAGCGCTGCCTGGTTTTGACAAATACCGATTTAGTATACTTGAGTGGCCCTTGAACACCAATCTAAATCGAGCGTCTTTCGGATAAGAAGAAACTGGTGTATGGCAGCACGCGTCCAATCTGCAGCAACTGGGTGATGAAATCACATCAGCAGGGACCAACAATCCTACGGAACATTAAAGGTGATTTGTAGAATGCAGGCTTCAAAGAATTGTGGCTATTTTGGAGGTAAAAGGGTCCAATCCATGACTGAATGGTTGTATATTACTGGCTGCAGAACTTACCCCTCTGTCCCTCTCGTTCTTTTGTCGGAATGTATCTTTCTATTCTCTCTTCTACCTCCTCCTCTGCATTTTTTTGTCTGCTCCAGATCCCCTTTTCCCCCTTAGCATGCCCCTCTCCTGACACCAATTTCTTCTGCCATTTCCTTCTCTCACTCATTCTCCCTCCCTCGCCTCCTCTTCTCTCTCACCCTGCCTCTACTAATTCTCACTCCTTGGTGCAATATCTCCTCATGCCAGCCTTGACACTGTTTCCTTCCTCTCTCCTTTTCTCCCTCCATCCTCTCTCTCTATCTCCCTCTCCCAGAAATACTCCCAGTTATTGCAGTAGGCTTCGCCTCAGTGTTCCCGGGCAGTTGATGTGAGATCCACTCACTCGCTCAACTACCCTAGTCACAACCACTCCCACATACTCTCTCTAATACACACACACACAAATAAACACAAACACTGCCGGATCCTGAAGCCTGCAGGCACTTAGGGCATGCGGTGGAGCAATGTTAACATGTCATGGAGGTTTGTGGGTGAGTGTGTGTGAGATGTTGCAGGGAAGGTTTGGCTAACAGTGTGAGATGAAAGACATACTGTCATTAAAGTGTCTGATTAAAGCAGTGGAATAATTAACCTGTAGAGTTAGAGAAGAGTCTTGTGGTGTGTAAGTATTAGCCTGAACAGCAAACAGTTATATAATTAAGCAACCAGGCACAAGTTGTCTTGTCATGGGCGGCCATGGCTACATACCCTTTCTACCCTCATCACATTTCCCATTTCCAGACACACATGCATGGGTGTGTCTGGATTGATGAGGGGGTTATTTCATCCATTGAGGTAATTGCTATTCCATTGTTATTCATTTGATTTCTGGTTTACTGAGGTAGACATGCACGTGTAACAACTGAAAAAGAATGTAAACAACATGTATGCAATATCTTAATCTTCAGTAAAATAAGCAGAGATAAATACAAACAGTAACTTGTAATACCTTTTTCAAATTAGTGAGTTGTGACTGCTAAACAATATCCTTGGTATTTCTTTTGTGAATACTTTTTTAGCATAATACATTTTAGATTTACATTTGATGAATTACTAGACAATAAGCTAAATCTCCTATTGAAATATGTTATTCAAATTCAACCTGTCTGATAATTCATCTGGGAATATCACGCATTCATCCACTGATTCATTCATCCACGTGTTTACTCTGTGCTAGTTTAACAACAACAGAATAAAAACGTGTTAGTCGACTACATGTCCATTAATACAATGTGAGAAAACTGAAATATCTCTCTGATATATCTCTTGTGTCCCGCAGACCAGTCTCCCTCAAAAACCCAGCAAACGAGAATGCTAGCCAAGTCTACCCAAACCCAAGGTGCCTTTGCGTGAATCCACCTGCTAACCCTTTGCTTGTAGCATGGTAAATTGTCATTATTTCATGTCTTTCTTAATCTAAGATCAGCATTAATTTTTCTACCAAAGCTTATTCTAATAGGGAAATTAACAAACAGCATGTATGCTCTGCATGAATTACAGATGTTCCCTGATTAATGGTTGTTTTGGATGACATCTCGAGCCACCATGACTACTTTATGCCATTACCTATTCAGGTAACCTAACTTATGCATCTGGTTGAATTTGAGAATCAATTGATAAAGAACCGCATTCTAACCACATTTCAGCCTAAACATCAAAGGACAATACCTTGACCAGCTTAGGTGTGATTAAGTGGGTTAAATGCCTGCACACCATGTAGCTTTCCAGAAAAGAAGGACTGATATTTATTTCATATAATAGCTTAATGTAGCTGTTATTGTTCTTGGGGGTAGAACTATGGATCAAAGTCCAGAAACTTTCAATTTAGATTTACATGGGCTACATTTAGATGAGACCAGTTATTGTGGTAAGTTATGGACTGACATTTAAGGACTGTAACAATTTGGATGTATTAAATTCCAAGTCAAGTACTGTCAATAGTTTGCAATAAAACACAGTATGTCTTTAACATAAAGCACTGCTTTATAAACATAAAAGTGTGTATTAAGAACAAAATATTATTTCTAAAACTACAGAAGATTATGCAATTAATCGTGATTAATCATTTTTATCGTCTGATAGCACTAATATAGGTATAAATAGAAAGAGAGGACATGTTATGCATTATATAGCACTATCAATGAGGGAGGGCGGGAGACAGCAGAGCAAGAGAATAGAGAAAGAAAATTTGCTCGGGGTTGGAGAGAAAGAGGATAGAATAAATAGAATAGAATAAAGAGCAGGAATATAGAACAATAAATATGCACCAACAAAGAAAGAGAAAGACGGGGGCAATCTGGAGACGGGGACTGAGAGAGACCTAACAAAAGGAGGGTGAGTTGTGGAATGCTAATAGCCTCATTTCAGCAGGACATTCCAGAGTACAACTCACTTTATTAATATTCTGTCAGCTTCTCTGCAGTCATAAAGAATGGAATAACAGGACCATTTAATGGATTATTACTGCCCATCATCAAACACATACAGACACGCACACATTCACACACACACACACACACACACACACATATACACACACACATATACACACAAAAACATATACACACACACATATACACCCACATTTAGGTTTTACTATCAAGGTGAGTACCGGTACATTAGTACTACCAAAATAAAAAAATTACATTAACCCCTAAACTGAATAACCAAAACTTTATGCCTAACCTTAAATTAACAGTAACTCCTAAACATAGCCCTTAATGCCTAAACTTAACCATAATCCTTAACAAAACCTGAGTTATGTCAGGGCCTGCCATTTCTCCACAATTTGTATGATTTTCCTTATTTTACAATTATAGTCAGATCGGAACACATTTACTCACTCAGACACACGCACACAAACACATTCACTCACTCAGACACACGCACACTTTTAATTACTCAAAAACATTGATACACCCTCACACACGTACTAGTGCTCTTTCCCCAATTTTTACATCGACTGTGACCCACCTCCAAAGTTTGTTTTTGCAAAACTCCTCGTCAAATGCCATTTAACAGTTTTGCACATGAAAAAAGAGATTGGTGGATAATTAGGCCTTTCATAGAGAATTCACTCCATCAAGAAACAACCTGCTGATTGGTCACATTAATATCCAGTAGCCAATGCTAAGGTTTATCCAGCATTAAATATTCCTATTCAACTGTAATAGTATTACTGACAACGTTGCTAGAGTGCACTGGGTTCTTGATCCAACTGACACACTTTTCCTAGTGCACTTCATGGCCCAGTTGGTCAAAAATAGGACACATTACAGGGACTAGGGAGCCATTCTGGATAAGCATGTGATTCATAAATTCAAGCAAGATCTTCTATTAAAAGATTGTCCTTCAAGGAAATAATTAACTTGGCACAAACAAAGCAGGAATGCCAGAAATATGCACACAGCCTTCTGCTGCATTACTCAATCCCTTCATCCATCCTTCACTCAATCACACATCCATCCACCCGTGGTGAAAAAGATTGTCTGGTCTTATGGTAGGTCAGACGACTGCTAATCTTTGAAATAAATGAGAAAATATTGCATCATTCTGTAAGCCACATTACATCTTACAGTTTAAATACAACCTTTGTCCAACCCTGATACATCCAAATAAAAAGTGATGAAAAAACGAAAAAACTGAAAAATAAATGTGTCTCATGTATCTCAGCCCTGGCAGAGTCTGTATTAAATGCACTCTGCCCATGGGAGATTGGGCGACTGTGAGGTCAGTCATAGTTGATGGTCTGGGAATTAATTCTCCTCCAGTCTGTGTGCCAGTAAAGAAGTCCTGGTTGAGCTAGCAGTGTGATAAGAATCGAACGGCTCCATTGAGGAAATGTCAAAAACAGTGACTCTCCTGCACCTGTGGAGTCTCTCATGTTCTGGCTGAGGTGCCTCTAGGCATGTCTATGAGCCCGGAGGCCACAGCCAGGGCCTGACTGCGGGGTGCCTCTAGGCATCTCTGCGCTACTGTTTTTCTTCTCCCCAATCAGAGGCAGCTGCACCTTGTTTTCTCTGATTTGGGCGTCTATATAAGTTCTGTTCCTTAGTTTATGGAACATTGTTTGCACCAGACCTTTTTGTGTTATATGCTTCTTTTCATGGTTTGTCTCTCCTTTTGTTGTTTCAAGTAGGCAGAGAGAAAATTAAAAGGAATGATTCCCCTATACTCTGTACCTGTGTCCTGCCTGCTGCACCGTGACAGAGTTGTTGCAACCAGATTAGGCCAAAACCACATATTTGAAAGAACAAAATTGGTAAGGGAGAAAAATTGTGTACAATTAACCCAAAAAAGATATACTATTACCGCCTGATATGTATGTAGCTCTAGTCATCACTAAATCAAACCCAGCTTGTATGCTCAGAGAGGAGGTCATATGTAGGTTGTACGTGCCAGATGTTTTCTGTCTACCAAATTATATTTTAATACTCTGTTGACATCACTACACAGAGTAATAGGCATTTTGAAATGCACGCTTTCATGCACTCACAACCACTCGCCTTGCCCTAGCCACTCTTCACGGTCGCCTAATCTCTTTTTTATCGGGTCTAATTTGTTCCAAATGAGAATACAGCAGGTAATTAGCATTACAAACTATATATATATTTCAATTTTTCAGATGCATATCTAATCATAGCTTACTAGGACCCCTACGGGTACTTGGTCTGTCTACAGTGTTTATTTGAGCTAGCCCATGAGACCATAGACTTACTGGTAAAATTAACCAGAGGAAATATACAGATGGAGCAAAATGTAGTTGGTGAAATGGTTGGGAACCAATGTGCTTAAGGGCTAAACTGTAAAATATGCCATTTTCCACAGTTATAATTCTGTGACCGATTGATTACAAGGAACGTAATAACTATTGAGTCTAGAAAATCTCGACACACAATGTATTCGTCATATAATTATCTGAGAATTATCTGAGTTCCAAGTCAATTCCTGACACTAGTCAAAAGACAGATTTTGGCTGTTGTAGTGGTTTCACAAGTCTACCCAAACAGAGTTAGGACATGTTTGTCAGGTGCTTCTGGCTACTGGACTATCCCAGATACGGATATTAATTTGGTAGATTAACAGGTATGTCAAAGCTATTCCCTAAGTGATCAATCCTTTACCTACAGCCAGTCTATAAACAGCTCTGGAAAACATTGAGACAACTGCAAATTTATCAGTGTCTCAGAATTTACTATTCATAGGTATGTGTTTGAGTAAAATGAAAATGTTTGTTTTATTCTTTAAGCTACTGACCCAGATTCCAAGTACAAATATTTTCATTTAGAGTATATATTTGTATAAAATGACAACTAGTCAAAATAACCAAATAAATGTGTATTGTATTCAGACCTCAAATAATGCAAAGAAAACAAATTCATATTCATTTTTCAACAAAAAATTCTAATATTATCTCAGTAATTGGTGGAATAACACAGCTTTCATGTGTCTTGGCATGCTTTCCACGAGTCTGTCACATTGCTGTTGGGTGACTTTATGCCACTCCTAGGACAAAAATTAAAATAGTTCGGCTTTGTTTGATGGCTTGTGACCATCCGTTTTCCTCTTGATCAAATTCCAGAGGTTTTCATTGGGATTCAGGTCTGGAGATTGGGCTGGCTATGGACAGGGTCTTGATTTGGTGGTCCTCCATCCACACCTTGATTGACCTGGCTGTGTGGCATGGAGCATTGTTCTGCTGGAAAAACAATTCTCAGAGTTGGGGAACATTGTCAGAACAGAAGGAAGCAGGTGCTCTTCCAAAATAACCTTGTACCTGTCTTGATTCATGCATCCTTCACAAAGACAAATCTACTGGATTCCAGCCTTGCTGAACCATCTCCAGATCATCACCGATCCTCCACCAAATTTCACAGTGGGTGCGAGACACTGTGGCTTGTTGGCCTCTCCAGGTCTCCGTCTAACCATTAGACGACCAGGTGTTGGGCAAATCAGAAAATTTGACTCATCAGAGGAGATGACCTTACTTCATTCCTCTACGGTCCAATCCTTATGGTCTTTTGCAAACTTCAGCCTGGCTTTTCTTTTCTTCTCATTGATGAAGGGCTTTTTCCTAGCTGTGCAAGGCTTCAGCCCTGCCCCTAAGAGCCTGTTTCGAACCATCCTTGCCGTGCACATTGTCGTGCTGTTTGCCATTCTTTTTGTAGGTCACTTAATCTCATCCTACGGTTGTTCAGAAACATTCAAATGAATTGATGGTTATCTCGGTCTGTGGACAGACATTTTCGCCCTCTGCCAGTCTGTAGCTTTTTTGTCCCCAATGTGTTTTGCTTTAAATTTGAGTCTTTGAAATTTTCAGGATGGAAGCAACCTGACACTCACTGTATTCCTCTGCTAGTAAAGTCAGAACTGAATCCTTCTCTTTCTCACTCAAAGATTTACTTATGAATTATTTTGTCATGCTAGATAGTAATTTTTTTATTCAAATTACATTTGAAGTACTAGTTGTACTGTTTTTGTCATCCAGCTGGTCCTATTGCAAGATAGTGATGACTACAGCAGTGGTTTAATACTTTTCCTTGTTAAATTAGATGTGGTTCAGGTAATCACCTTCTCAGTACCTCATTGAGTAAAATGAGTTGTGTCTGTGTTGGAGTTTAAAATACACTGGAATGGAATGCCTGCCATACATGTAAAATGCTGATCTAAGAAAACTTAGGAGTGGTCTCTTAATTTTTTCCAGAGATGTTTGTGCCACATTTCAATATCAGTACTGTAACTCCTGTTTGGCTCCTTTGTGTGTGCCCAGGGCATGAGATAAGAAGATAAGTCAGGAGTACCAGGATCCAGAGACAAGCAAAGCACAAGGTAGAGAAACCTTCATGAATGTCTTTGGTCCATTTGGTCCAAAAGTCCTCCATTCGCAGCGACATTATGTCCGGTAAAGTTGTGTTTTTTTAAATATGTTTTATGATGTGATACAGCCCTGCCCACAAGATAATTCTGTGGACTATACCGTACCACACACAGATACATCTGAAAGCCCAGGAGAAAACACAACACTGATTAACTACTAATTATGTTTTCGGTGCATTGTTTTCTGCGTTCCCTGCAGAGTGGATAATACGTCAGTTAACAAAGTCTGAGATTTGAGAAATGGCTAATTAACAAAAAAGGTGGCTAAAAATATCCTAGTTAAGAACACAAGTTATTCTTTTGGATTACTGTCTGTGTGCTTGCTCACCGCTGAGGTTGTCTTATCGCTCCTGGTTCACCCACATACTGACAGCTCATTAGGAGAGAGTGGGAGGTAGGTAGTGAGGGAGAGAAAAAAGGCAGCAAGAGAGAGAGGGCCCTGAGACTGTCTATAAACATCTAAGAACGAGGAAAAGACAAATCCCACGTCCGCATGACGCCAATTAAATAAACCAAAAGCGACGCATTTGAATCGGAGTGTACAGTAGTCTGGAAACGTCACAGTCTGCATAGTGAAGCACGACAGTATGACTCAAGCCTCAACAACTGAAGTCCTGTCCTATCGTCTTCAAGCTGACTGTTAATTGGAGGCCGACAGTAGAAGGCACTAAAATGTTCGAGTCCTAAACAGTAAGTAGCAGAGCAGAAAGCCAACAGAAGTACATAGGCTGACTTTGTGTTTCTTAGTGGACTACTTTTGGTTGGAGACTATGAGCAGTGAAAAAAGGGAACAGGTTTTTCCAGATGGGCAGTTTTCCTGCACAATTGGGCTATTTTAAAGGACGATGTGCAGGCAAAAATGGGCTTGGACGGGTTGATTTCCAGATAGGGTTATTTAGTAAAAATTGTGTTTGTGCAGTCCGCAGGTGATTGGGCAGTATACTGGCAACTCTGACTGTGTGACTTAGAGTTTAATGGTCCACATCAATCATGCAAACCTGATGTCGGACCCATACGCCACGCTGCCTCCATGACCACCGTTACCAAAAAGCTCTTCACAAATGTTAGTTTGCAAATACACACAAAACCACACCACCATTTCTCAGCAAACCGAGCCTTTGTTAGGTACTGGCAATGTGGATGGTATACATGGTATGGCTGTTTGCCATTGCTGTACAGATTTTTTGATTATTAATAAATCAACAGATTTTTTTCCACCAAAACAAAGCATGAACAAGTAGGCCAGATATACTGACAAAAATAGGCGTCAGGTTAAATGTTCCTATGGCCATCATTGAAAAATATATTGAGGATATACAGAATTAAAGGTGTTTCAGTTGATTTATTATTAATTAGTCCATAATTATTTATTTCAGAAAACATAGATTGAACAAATGGGCAAGCTATTTTTCGAGTAATATACATTAGGTTTTAAGTTTATATTACCATATTTGAAAAAGATATTGAAGATACAGATATTTAAATGTGTTTAATTGATTATTAATTAATTAATAAAGACTTTTTACATCAAAACAAAGCTTGAACGCATACGCCAGATCTTTTTAGAGTACTAGGCATCAGGTTTGACACTTCTCTGACCATGATTGAAAAATATCTTGAAGATATAAAGAAATAAATGTGTTTCAATTGATTTATTGATAAGTGACAAATAGAAACAGTGGAGGGGGGAAGTATTTGATTCCCTGCTGATTTTGTAAGTTTGCCCACTGACAAAAAATTAATGGAAGGTTTATTTGAACAGTAAGAGACAGAATAAACAAAATCCAGACAAATACATGTCAAACATTTTATAAATTGATTTGCATTTTAATGAAGGAAATATGTATTCGACCCCTCTGCAAAACATGACTTAGAACTTGGTGGCAAAACCCTTGTTAACAATCACAGAGGTCAGACGTTTCTTGTACTTGGCCACCAGATTTGCACACATCTCCGGAGGGATTTTGTCCTACTCCTCTTTGCAGATCTTCTCCAAGTCATTAAGGTTTCCCGGCTGACGTTTGGCAACTCGAACCTTCAGCTCCCTACACAGATTTTCTATGGGATTAAGGTCTGGAGACTGGCTAGGCAACTCCAGGACCTTAATGTGCTTCTTTTTGAGCCACTTGTTTGTTGCTTTGGCCATGTGTTTTGGGTCAGTGTCATGCTGGAATACCATCCATGACCCATTTTCAATGCCCTGGCTGAGGGAAGGTGGTTCTCACCCAAGATTTGACGGTACATGGCCCCGTCCATCGTCCCTTTGATGCGGTGATGTTGTCTTGACATGTTTCTGTTTTCATTTGCACCTATGCAACCAACTCCAATGGCCTAGCTAACGTTAGTGATGCTAGCTAAACCTCTTGTTAAACAAATAGCATTAGCTAAGTTAATAACAAAGTTAATAGGAGAAAATCTCACCAATCACACCTTCACAGCAACCCAGGCTGTCAATGGTGGATCATTTAAACAGTAGGATGTTGGTATACCTGAAGTTGGGAAAATATTTATATTATTACCGGCACATTTGTTTCTGTGTTTTACTGGCTGCATTATGCTACACTGAACACTCATGAAACAATGGTAATGTTGGTATATTTGCTCGAAACGTGGCTTTGACAATTAAGAATTTATTCTCCTTCACCTCCCAAAAAATTGCATTATTGACCCACCATGATCAATACACAGCAGGTGCTGTATATGGGTCAGCAAGTGCCTTAGACATGCAGTCTTTGCATTCCTTCGTTTTTCATGTTTTGTGAGGTTATCTAAACACTCATGGGCTGTAGCAGTAGAACATTTGTTTTGCCCGTTAGGTTGTCAGAGCAACCGTGTGACTGAAAACTATGAATGCTAGGATAGGTACTTCCACCAATGGTGTGTGTGGTGAGTTAACAATTGTGTTTGCTAAACAAATGTCCTGTAGCCTCATGTTTGTTAAGTTAGCCTTATACTTAAACATTAGGAATAACAAATGCTACCAGTAATATGTTTTTGGTTAGCTAATTCAGCTAAACTTATGCAGTTACATCCCAATGAGAAAAGGATCCAGGCAATCATAGTTCAGCTGTCCCACAATTAGAAGCGATGAATGTTGTAGTCCCTGGCTGGTTTTGATCCACAGTTTTCTATGTGGCTGACTGTGTCTTTAACCATTATGCTATTTAAGAAGCGGATAGTGTTTGACGTGATAAGTGTCAACTGCTGTGAAAAGACAATTGGCCATAGCTTGAAATTTGTCTGAAAATGAGTTATCGTGTGGACAAATATCTTGAGTAAATTTTGTAGTTTCTTTTATAGAAAATAATGTGTCATCTGCCGTGACATCCAAACTTAGACCTAGAGAAGCCAGACAGAGTCCCGTAGCATCCCGTTACGGTCTTTGTTTTGCTGCCCTCTGGGATGCTCAAATTGCTGCGCATCAGTGCTGTAGTTACAGCATTAGGCCTATATTTATGTATTAATATTTCTCATGAAAGCATTTCTGACACACACAGTAGTTTGAATAAAGTTTAAAGCAAATCGTTTTCCAGTGGTGGTTTTTCAAAAATGTTACATCTAGCTTTTAAGAATGGCCTATTGCTCGCATGGGAAAGTATTGAAGGATATAGCTTTATACCGCAGACACCAAGAGCAGTGTAAAAAAGATAAGCCTACAACATAGATAGATAGGCAATGCACTAAAATTACTTTTTAGCTTGCTTAGGTTTGTGGTGCGACAGCACAAAAGTACAGAGTGGATAAATATTTAGTGACAAAAACTGGACAGTCTGAGAGTGGAATTGAACCAGGGTAAATGTCAGGGATGTACCCACAAGATGACAAGGGTACTCAGATCAACTTTGTATCATCTCCAAATGCATAGTTTTTGCTAAAATAACATGGACAACAAAACATTTCTTAATCCGACTAAAGTGTACTCTTGTACAAAGATGACTGTAGATGGCTAATTAATAGCTATACAGTACCTAGAATGAAAACAATGACTCCCATCACTCCATTAAGAGACCACTGCATGTTTTTCTTTCCTTTCTAAAATAGTTGAAAAGGAAGGTTTTGAGTGAGGAACAAAAGCATTCCATTTGCAGTGGTCTCTTATTTTAACCCTCCTATTCTTCATTCAAAACCTTCCTTTTCAACTTTTTGAAAAGATACTGATATAGCCAAAGTTGACTTGTTTTTTGGTGAGCCAACTGCTTGAAAACAGACTAATTTACATATTATTCTGTTTTTTATGTAAAAGCACAAGGATATATAGATTTACCGGGCAGGATAAGAAGCGTGAAGAACCTAGCCACTAACTGATGAAGGTTACTCCATTGAAGGAGCCAAGCAGAGCAGGTAACTTCACTGTAAAATGTATGTACTGCTTATTATTCAAAACTTTGCCACATGAGGGAGATCGTGATGTCAGGTCAGACTCCAATTCTTCTCACTGGTGTATTTGTAAGGCAAAAGTAAAATTACATTAGATTAGATTCAACATTATTGTCAAGTTCAGTACAACGAAATGCAGTTAGCATCTAACCAGAAGTGCAAATATAAGAGGGCAGAAAATTTACATGTATTAAGTATAATGTATGTTACAAGTGGAATGTATATATGTGCACTGAAGGCAAATGCAAGTTCAAATGTCACTTCTAAATGTGCAATGAAGGCAAATTCAAGGAGCATATGCAACTGAAATCTAGGGTTAGCAGCAATGTGGTTCCCAATGTAGATGTACACATGTCAGTCTGTAGATGTGTAGAAAACAAAATTGTCAGACTTTACAAAGCAGTGTCAGAGAAAATGCACAAGTATTAAGTATAATTTACAGTTATGCTGATAAGTTTGCATACCCTAGCAGAAATTGTGAAATTGGTTTTGAAAATACGACTGATCATGCATCATTTATTTAAGTATAGTGATCATATGAAGCCACTTATTATCACATCTTTGTTTTGCTCCTATTTAATTCATGATTATAACAGAAATCACCCAAATAGCTCTGATCAAAGGTTTACATACCCTTGTATGTTTGGCCTTGTTACAGACACACATGGTGACACAGACAAGTGAAAATGGCCATTAAAGGTGAATTTCCAACACCTGTGCCTTTTTAAATTCCAATGAGTGTCTCTGTATAAATAGTCAATGAGTTTGTTTGCTCTCATGTGGATGCACTGAGATGGCTAGATAATGAGCAATGGGGAGCAGAAAATAAATGTCAAAAGACATGCGTAACAAGGTAATGGAACTTTATAAAAATGGAAAAGATCTCAAACACTTTGCAAATACCAATCAGTACTGTTCAATCACTTATGAATAGGTGAAAAGTTTGGGGATCTCTTGATACCAAGCCAAGGTCAGGTAAACTAAAAAAGATCTCATCCGAAACTGCCAGAAGAATTGTATGGGATACAAAGAAAAACCCACAGGTGACCTGAGGAAAAATATAGGTTGCTCTGTGAAAAGACGTGGTGGTTGTTTCAAGGACCACAATAGGACGATATTTGAACAAAAATTTGCTGCATGGTTGAGTTGCCAGAAATAAATTTGAACTGCACCAATGCCAGAAAGCCTGGTTACAATATGCTCGACAACACCTTGACAGGCCTCACAGCCTCTGGCACACTGTAATTTGTAGCAGTGACGCTGATAGGGGAGGACAACAGGTAATGTTGTCCTGGGCCCAGGCCTCTTGAACGTTCAACTTTGTCCCAGGCCCTGGGATTCCTGTCGGCGTCCCTGGTCACACATATTTGAAGACGCAAGTAGCCAGTCTACTTTTTAATAATGGTTACCGCACTGTAAACATATTAACAAATTGGATTATGTATGTTATCTCTTGAATAATGTATATTACTTAGCCTATTGTTCATGCAAACCACTAGTTACATGAATGGATGTCCTGCATTAACATTAACAAAATTACAGTACAAACTATGACCTGCAACTTTTCACATCATGGAATGCGACCATACATTTTGTGTGTCACACTCAGTGACGCTGACGGGGGGCAACCGCTAATGTTGTCCCGGACCCCCCCCCGCCACCGTTTGCGCTGGAGGTCTATGATGGTTTGGAGCTGGGCACCAATGATGTGCTGGACGGTTTTCACCACTCGTTGCCGGGCCTTCCGGTCCGCCACGGAGCATCCGCCACACCACACTGTGGCGCAGTTATTCAGAATGCTTTTCGATTCTGCAGCGGTAAAAGTTCATGAGGATCTTGGAAGACAGACGGGCCTTCTTCAGCTTCCTTAAAAAGTACAGGCACTGCTGCACTTTTTTGAGGTCTGAGGTGTTGAGGGTCCATTACAGGTCTTTGGATATGTGGACACCCAGGAATTTGATGCTGGGCACACGCTCCACCTCAGTGTTATCAATGAGAACTGGGGTGTGTCTGCAGCATTTAGACATCCTGCAATCCACAATGAGCACCTTCGTTTTCTTTGCATTGAGAGCCTGGTTGTTATAGGCACACCATTCTGCCAGGCACTTGTCCTCCTCCCCGTAGGCTTACTCGTCATTGTCACTGATCAGGCCTACCGCCGTGGTATTGTTTGTGAACTTGACAATGGTGTTGGATGTGTGTACAGGACAGAAGTCGTAGGTGAAGAGTGAGTACAGGTGGGGGCTCAGCACACAGCCTTGTGGAACACCAGTGTTCAGGATCAGGGTGGAGGTGAAATTATCTAACCTGACAGACTGGGATCTGTTGGTAAGGAAGTCCAGTTGCAGAGAGACGGGCTGATTCCCCGGCCATGGAGCTTGTTGACCAGCCTAGAGGAGATGACAATGTTGAATGCAGAGCTGAAGTCAATGAACAGCATTCTCACATAGGTGTTTGTTTTGTCCAGGTGGGTCAGGGCAGAGTTTAGAGCTGTGTAAATAGTGTCCACTCTGGACCTGTTTGATAGGATCCAGTGTTGGGGGGGTAGGACTTAAGATGGTCCAGGACTTTGATATGATTTTTAGCATAGTGTATTGGACACACTTTTAGCTATATTATTGTAATATATGAATTAATTTAATTTAGAATGAAAAGCATGGCATACTAAACACCTTCTGTTTGTATGTCTGTGTATCCAACTGCTGGCTTGCTTCTAATGCTTAGCAGGGTCAGACATTGGATGGGACACCAGATGTCACCCATCCACAGGGTGCTGTCTTTTGAATGGGATGTTAAATGGTGGTCCCACCTTTGTGTGGACACCATAGGTTCCATGGCAATGATGTTAAGGGGTGTGTAATGGCAAAATTGCATCTCAGATCAGTACAGTTACCTAATCATCCCCAGCATCCAATTGGCTCATTCATCTCCTCTCCTTCTCCCCAGGTCTATTCCCCAGGTCGATGCTCAAATTGTGAATGTGTTCTTAAGTCAACTTACCTTGTAAAATAACAGGTTAAGAAAAATCTCACCAGCTAATCAAAATTGCAACAGGTGCTGGGACTGTAAGGTGTTAACAAGACAAGATCTCTGCTCACTTCACCCAGTAATGGAGGGAAACTAAGAGAATAGACTGGCTTTTAGAGTCGGGCTGGTTGCCAAAAGTTTGTGGGTTCAGATTCCCCTAGTCACATGTTAAAACATGTCTATACCTTTGAGCAAGGCACCTAACCAAAATCACTTTTTTAAGTTGCTCTGACTAACAGTGTCTGATAAAAATATGGTGGGAAAAACTATGGAAATTATAAAGGGCCTTGCTGCTTAAGGAAATGTGAGGGCAAAAATTATATCCAGACAAACTATATAGTATCTGTTTCAGTCTTGTTGTCATTCACCGATCTTAATATGTTGCCATTCATAATCTCAAACTCTTTTCAGGTAAACTGCCTAAAGCCCCACATTCTGTCTCCATTTCTGGCCATCAGTTTTCTGGATAATAATATTTCAATTTGGGCCCTGACTGCTGAGAGCACCACAGGCCCAAAATTCCTGAAAGAAGTGAACCACTTATCCTTCTACTCACTCAGACCTCAACATCTCACTTATCCTAAACACACCTTTGTGTATTCATAGTATTCCGTATCATTATATGGATACTGGACACTAATACTGTGAACACCTGTTTTGATGTGATGTTTCAGTTCCTGTAAACTCTGTTTCCGGGTGGTGTGCAGTCAGAGTCCCTTTGGTGGTGGCAAAATGGTACTCAGATCAACACAATTTTTTCCTGCCTGATTGAGCCTCTCCATGTTTATTTTTCAATGGGGCCATGTTTCTGCTATTCTCCTTGTAGATACTATGTAGTAGACTGCTAAGACCTGCCAACTTTGATGAATCTTGTGGTTTTGCAGTTGGGTAATGCTAAGAAAAACAAAAAAAACTATTTTAAAACCTATTTTATTTCATATTTTATTCAACCTTTATTCATACAAGTTAGTCTCATTGTGATAAAGTCTACAGAGGACTGACAAATCAAAAGAAAAAATACATTAAATGACTCAGTAAGGTGTTGGGACACCACGATCTGCCAGATAAGCATAATACATCTTGGCATAGATTCCCTGGAACTGTACTGGAGGGATGGAGTTATAACAATTACATCCTTTCCTCTTGCCATTTTGATCCAAATTCAAGGTCAACTGGGCCTGTTCAGCCTTTTTTAGATGCAAAAGAGAATAATAGGATGTTAATTGTATTATGCAGTACACCTATATGGAAGTATCTGCATTCGTCATTCCTTTACTCACTTATTCAAGTTTTTCCTTTAAATTATCACCATCTGTACATTCCAACAGAGAACTGTAATACATTTGGAAAAATGTACCAATGCAAAAGAGAAATTTCTACAACCTTTATTAAAAACAGTGATGAATGGCAATGTCCATCCAGACCTAGGAAATGTGGGTGATATAATCTAAGAATATCAGAATACCCTTGTCCTGTGGAGTTTGAGCTAGTGCTGCTGACACTGAACACAGCCAGATTCACCTTGTCCTGTGGAGTTGAAGATACCATTGCTGACAATGAACACTGCTGCTTATCCTCATCCTGCTGAGTTGAAGCTACTACTGCTGCTCACACTGAACACTGCTGCTTAACCTTGTCCTGTGGCATCGGAGCTACTACTGCTGATACCAAAAACACTGCTTGATCTTATCATATGGACATGAAGCTACTACAGCTGACATTTTATACAGCTTTCTATCCTTCTTGTGTGGAGTTTCAGATACCACTGTTGCTCAGGCTTTTCCTAAGGGGCTAACGATACTACTACTACTCGTACTGAACACTGCTGCAGGATTACCCTTGTCCTAGGGAGTTAATTAAAGCAACTACTGCTGACACTGAACACCGCTACTGCTGCTTAGTCTTTTGTTGTGGAGTTAGTGCTACTACTGCTGACACTGAACATTGCTATGAAACCTTGCCCTATCGTTGTGAAGCTACTACTGCTGACACTGAACACTGCTGTTGAACCTTATTCTATCGTTGTGAAGCTACTACTGCTGACACTGAACACCACTGCTGAGCCTCGACCTGCACCGCTGAAGCTACTTGTGATGACGCTGAACACTGCCAAGTCCGGTTGAGTTAGAAAAAATATACTACTGTCGACACTGAACACTGCTGCATGATGTTGTCCTATGGAGTTGGAACTACTATTGATGACACTGAGCGCTGCTGCATAACCTTGCCAGCCTCTGTCATTGTTAAGCCAGATCGACTAGCAGAGCGACTCTAGAGAGTGATTCAAATTGAAAGAAAGCTCAATGGCCTTCCTACTGAGCAGAGGGATGGGACAGGGCAGAATACGAAATCAGGAATAACGGAAGATGAGAGACAAACACACGCCAACAAAACACAACTGGAAATCAGCATCCACACTGGGAAAGGAGAGGCAGAAGGTGAATGTTTCAAAATTGCAAGGTGAAAATTTGAACCATTTTTTAAATTACCCAGACACGGTTTTGGAAGCACATTCATACACAAAAAGACAAGGGGATCATCATTTTTCTTTCATTACAGAGAGGGGTCCCTTGTGGTGGTATAAATCAGGAAGGAAAACACGCTGAGAGAAACGAGAAAACAAGAAAACTTGTGCGTGCCCTACCTCCTGGATTAGCCTCAATGCTGGCTCTATCCCGTCACACCCAAAAGAGACACCAGAGGAGCCGATGAGAGCATTTACTGACGAATTTACATCTAAGACCAACAACAGACTTTATAATGTAAACAAAGACAGAGACACAAAAATGTGCAGCACTGAGCGAAAGATGAAACTTGTCCACAGAGAGGAAGAAACGGTTGAGGGTGGGGAGAGGAGAAGAGGGTGGAACGAACAGCCAGGAGAGAAGAAAGCAGAGCAAAATTCATAAATTGGTGATGGGAAATAATAAGAGAGGGGGGACAGAGAAAAAGAGAATACAGTAAGAGAAACAGCTGGGTAAAAGAAAAATACACTCTCAATGATGAATGCCCTATATAATATTACTAATATTTATAAGCCCTATTTTTCCTCATGGTTCTGTTTGTGAATACTAAAAAGGTTTGAAGGACTGTGGTATCGAATGTTTCCAGTGCTTAGCAACTTCAAGAAGTTGCAGACATTGTGGTTAAGGCGTTGTCTGACAGCTGCTGGGCCCGGGTCACTACACTGGTGTCAGAAGAGTGATGGCGCCTGTGGTGCTACAGTCAGCTGAGAGAAGAGAAACTGACAGTCATACGGCAAAACTATCAACCTTAACAGGAGAGACTGGTCGAATGGAAGAGAGATGTTTTGGAAAGTCTATGAAAGGGAAATGTCTGGTGACGCAACTCTGTAGGATTTTGTCATCTTATACAAATGAGACTGTTTGTTTCCGCGGAGCAGCGGACATACAAGGTGGTGGATCAAAGGAGTCCGACCCATTCAGACAAACCAGGTTTGATGATGGATGACATACTAGTGAAGTAAAATGACATTTTTGGATAAGTTACACTGTTATTTGGTCTTTTTATGTGTGTCCAATAAAGGGAGGTATTCTCCAATATGTTTTGATACTGTACATATTACGTATTAGTTGCTATAGGTCAATATTTGCTAGATGGCAGAAATTGCTTAAGAAATGACACCAAATGTTGTGATTTGGCAGGGAGGATAATTGATGTGCAGGCTGGTTTCTTTGTTTGATTGTTGTGTCCGAGGTGAGGGGGTTCTATTGTTGATGCAACAGGGAGTTTTGGATTTTTCGGTTGGTCTGGGATAGATAATAAAGGTTAAATTAATTTGTGGAGTTAGATCATTACCTGATCATTTTCACACATGCTATAGTGTATTTGATATACTTGTATACTTTGTAGAGTATTAGTCAAGTAAGGAGGTCTTTGAATATTACTTGTGTGTAACTACAAGGGGTGGACAAAATATCAGAAACAATAATAAACAATATTAATATGTACAGTTTGGTTCGGAGAGAATTAGACACTGACACAAGTTTTGTAACTTTGGCTGTTTACCAAAATATATTCAAGTTACAGTTAAATGTTGAAGTTAAGGTGCAATTTCTCAGCTTTTATTTGAGGGTATTTGCATCCAAATTGGAGGAAAGATTTAGGAATTAGAGCTCTTTAATATGTAGCTACCTATTTTTCAAGGGACCAAAAGTAATTGGACAATTCATTCAAAAGCTGTTTCATGGAAAGGTGTGAACTATTCCTTTGTTATTTCTTCATCAATTAATCAGGTAAAGGGTCTGGAGTTGATTCCAGGTGTGGCATTCGCATTTGGAAGCTGTTGCTTTGAACCCACAACATGCGGTCAAAGGAGCTCTCAATACAAGTGAAATTGACAATTTTTAGGCGGCAAAAAAAATCCATCAGCGAGATAGCAGGAACATTAGGAGAGACGAAATCAACAATTTGGTACATTCTGAGAAAAAACACACACTGATGAGCTCTGCAATACACAAAGGGCTGGATGTCCATGGAAGACGACAGTGGTGGATAATGGTTGGATCCTTTCCAAAGTAAAGAAAACCTCTTCACAACATCCAACCAATTGAAGAACACTCTCCAGGGGGTAGGCATATCATTATTCATGTCTACCATAAAGAGAAGACTTCACAAAGCAGAGGGTTCACCACAAGATGCAAACTATTCATAAGCCTCAAGAATAGAAAGGCCAGATAAGACTATGTCAAATAACATCTAAAAAAAAGACAGTACAGTTTTAGAACATCATTCTTTGGACATATGAAACTAAGATAACCTGTACCAGAATGGAAGAAAAAAGTATGGAGAAGGCTTGGAACGGCTTATGATCCAAAGCATACCACATCATATGTATAACATTGTGGAGGCAGTGTGATGGCATGGGCATGCATGGCTTCCAATGGCAATGGGTCACTGGTTTTTATTGATGATGTGATAGAAGCAGCCAGATAAATTCAGAAGTGTATAGGGATATATTGTCTGCTCAGTTTCAGCTAAATTCAGTGAAGTTGATTGGACAGGGCTTCACTTTACAGATGGACAATGACCCAAAACATACTGTGAAAGCAACCCAGGAGCTTTTTAAGGAAAATAAGTGTAATATTCGACAATGGCAGAGTCAATCATCTGATCTCAACCTGATCTTGCATATCACTTGCTGAAGACAAAGCTGAAGGCAGAAAGACCCATGAACAAACAACAACTGAAGACAGCTGCAGTAAAGACCTGGCAAAGCATCACAATGGAAGAAACTCAGCATTTAGTGATGTCGATGCGATCCAAACTTCAGGCAGTCATTGTATGCAAAGGATTCATGACAAAGTATTAAAAATGTCCAATTACATTTGAGCCTCTGAAATAAGTGGACTGTGTATGAAAATCTTTGCAATTTCTATATATTTCGTACAGTATTTGTGTTCAACCGCTTAAGACAAAATTATGAAAATTGTGTCAATGTCCAAATATTTCCGGATCGAACTGTCCATGCACATAGACAACTATATCCAGATTTGCATAACTTTTAAACACACACCTCACCTATAAATGAGTACCCTCTGCTCAAACCCAACCCAGGCCCATATGACCCCAACACCCAACTCAAGTCCCTTTTAACTCCATCTCTAAAAATTACAGATTTTACCATTGTTTAATAATTTCCCCCTGCGCTATATCTCTGTCTTGCTTTACTAAATATTTGAACCTTTCCAGTCTTACCATCTTTTCAGATTAAGCTTTGCAGATGAATGTTTTCCCCAAGAGAATAACCATATTTTCCATTGATTGACCATGTTTTTCATTACACCAACTGAGTTTGTCTGTATGTCCATATCAAAAGAGATACCATGACCCATCACACTTCTTGATTCCAGAAGTCTGATGCAATTGGACAGTACCAGAAGAGATGGCACCGATTCTATTTCATTTTGGGTCTGCAC
Organism: Esox niger; assembly: GCA_016801105.1. NCBI lineage: Eukaryota > Metazoa > Chordata > Actinopteri > Esociformes > Esocidae > Esox > Esox niger. The sequence continues at coordinate 36,492 of JACXGJ010001460.1, read as the reverse complement.
TGTGCCGATTGTTAAATTCTTGTTAATGCTATTTTTCATGCAATAATTTTATACTATATTTACAACTTGAAGAAACAAATTGAAGCATTAAAACTTGTTTTTTATATAATTCCATTCACCCTATGCTATGGAAGTGGGACATAAAAATATCGATCCCAACTATACTGAATTCCACATGGTGTAGCAATTAAACCTTTTGCCCTTAAATGGAACAGGTACGCATTACGGTTTATGCTTGTCAATTTTAGCCAAGCATGGTTTTTAGTAGGTGGCAGACTGGGTAATTCAATACTGCTTCATTGTTTTCATTTCTGTTTCTGTTCTTGTGGCAGGGCTGCAATTATCTGATTATCCTGTTGAACCAAACTTGATTCTCCATATACTGTACCTCAACGAGTTGCTTGAAAGAACACACTTTATTGTCTGTATTAGTAATTACCTCAACAAATATATGATGTCTTGAACATGTTTTCTACAAAAGTTTATTTAACTTTAACATCTGATTTGGGTCTTCTGTAGGATAGAACTGAAATTGGAACCAGAATATTGATATCAAGGACCTAATAAGCAGAGGGGCCGCCTTTTTCCATCAGAAATGCTGCAATTGTATTGTCACACAACTCTTGAACTGTGTGTAGTGTGAAATTGCACCTTTCTTCAAGATGAAAGGCCTCCATATCTCTGAGGTATGAAAGAGGGGGAAGTCTATGTTCTCTGCGCTGCAGAACTTCGTAAGGAAAGAATCCTTTATATCTGATGTTTAACGTGTGATGTCATGCTGATGTTCATAAAAATATACTTTCATTTGTTTTAGCAGTGTATGTAGGGGGCATTATCATCCTGGAGTATTGGAACAACATAGTGTTTGCACCATAGTGTGTACCTGGTCATGTAAAATTGGCTCATATTTGGCTGTTGTAGAAGCAGGCAGAGCAATCATCAGACCCAATTACTCCCACGAGATGGCTGCCCATACCATAACGGGTCCCCCACCATGTTTAAAGTTGGCAGAATTGTTGGCTGAAAGCATCGTCCAAGCGTAAACCAATCTGGATGTCATGAATAGGATAAAGGATGTCTCATCAGACTATGTAACTTTTTTCCATTTTGCTCAGGGGTCCAGTGTTTTTGGTCCTTATACCAAGTTATGCAACTTTGTGTGTTGGCCTTGGATTCAAGTGGTCCCCAAATGGTAACACTTCTATATATTTTAGCCTTTTGAAGTTAATGGCAAAGTTTTTCTGAGTTGACTAGGTCACAGAAGTGCTTAGTCAATTCAGTTTTAAAAGCCTGTGCTTTGGAGGCATTAAGCAACTGTCCTGTTAAGTCAGCGAACTGGCTTTACACAACATTTGCATTTGTAGTGTATTACACTACACTAATACATGCATAAAATGCCTGCTCATGTTAACATTGTATTGTCCTGTGCTTGTGCCTGTCCTACTGAACACCTAATATGTGTAGGGGGATGTGTTTGGTTGTGTTAGGCTTGACTTACCTGATTAAGGTGAGGGAGGAAAACACCCCTGTCAATGTGGGACTTGGGAGAGTCCAAAGGAAGAGGAGGTGTTAAGCTGCTATTTAAACAGGTGGTTTAGTTTAGCCAGGGGTGAGTCTGGTGACAGGGAGTTGCTAGGCCAACCTATGAAATGTGAAATGTCTGTGCTCATAGTTAATTTAGCCATAGCCAGGTAACTCAGACTATAATTTCTGTTACTCATTGCCTGATTGGGAACAGTTAACTTTTCAGTCAGGGCCTGTTTTAGGTTCCTTTTTGGTTCCTTCACAACATGGTGAAGATCAAATAAAATCAATCAATCAAAATAAAAATAAGAAGTTGACTGTGCTCATCATTTCCTGCCATCCCCCTTGGTTATTGGCATCCCTACATTCCAACAGTGTCAATCCATTATTCCTTTTTGCCGGTGCAATTTCTCTGTTTTTGTCTTTTGTTGTACATTTTGTAAAATAAACCCTTGACACATTGAAAAATATTACCATTTCTGTTAATGATGCACCTGAAATTCGGGTACCGCCCAATTTTGCCACATTGGAACTTGTTAGTTGCCTCATTTTGCTTTTGTCAGATCCTGGCTGGGGGCCTCTAGGCATCAATATGCGCCTGTGGGCCACAGTCGGGACCTGACCGCAGAGGTGCCTCTAGTCATTGCTGCGTTACTGTTTTCTGTCCTTTCCTTTTAACCCTGCACCTGTGTCCTGCCTGAAACACCATGACTGCTTTGAAAAATCTAATTTCAAAGTATTAATAGTTTGACCTCCTTATTGCTGACACATACAGTGGGGGGAACAAGTATTTGATACACTGTTGATTTTGCAGGTTTTCCTGCATACAAAGCATGTAGAGGTCTGTAATTTTTACCATAGGTACACTTCAACTGTAAGAGACAGAATCTAAAACAAAAATCCAGACAATCACATTGTAGATCTGCACAAGGCTGGGATGGGCTACAGGACAATAGGCAAGCAGCTTGGTGAGAAGGCAACAACTGTTGGCGCAATTAGAAAATGGAAGATGACGGTCAATCTCCCTTGGTCTGGGGCTCAAAGCAAGATCTCACGTCGTGGGGCATCAATGATCACGAGGAAGGTGAGGGATCAGCCCAGAACTACACAACAGGACCTGGTCAGTGACCTGAAGAGAGCTGGGACCACAGTCTCAAAGAAAACCATTAGTAACACACTATGCCGTCATGGATTAAAAGCGAGCGTATGTCCAGGCGCGTCTGAAGTTTGCCAATGACCATCTGGATGATCCAGAGGAGGAATGGGAGGTTGTGTGGTCTGATGAGACAAAAATAGAGCTTTTTGGTCTAAACTCCACTCGCCGTGTTTGGAGAAAGAATAAGGATGAGTACAACCCCAAGAACACCATCCCAACCGTGAAGCATGGAGGTGGAAACTTCATTCTTTGGGGATGCTTTTCTGTTTAGGGGACAGGACGACTGCCCCATATTGAGGGGAGGATGGATGGGGATCTTGGCCAACAACCTCCTTCCCTCAGTAAGAGCATTGAATATGGGTCGTAGCTGGGTCTTCCAGCATGACAAAGACCCGAAACTCACAGCCAGGGTAACTAAGGATTGGATCCGTAAGATGCATCTCAAGGTCCTGGAGTGGCTTAGCCAGTCTCCAGACCCGAACCCAATATAAATTATTTTTGAGGGAGCTGAAAGTCTGTATTGCCCAGCAACAGCCTCAAAACCTGAAGGATCTGGAGAGGTCGGTATGGAGGAGTGGGCCAAAATCCCTGCTGCAGTGTGTGCAAACCTGGTCAAGAACTACAGGAAACATATGATCTCTGTAATTGCAAACAAAGGTTTCTGTAGCAAATATTAAGTTCTGCTTTTCTGATGTATCAAATGCTTATGTCATGCAATAAAATGCAAATTAATTATTTAAAAATCATACCATGTGATATTCTGGATTTTTGGATTCCATCTCTCACAGTTGAAGCGTACCTATGGTAAAAATTACAGACCTCAAAATGCTTTGTGAGTAGGAAAATCAGCTAAATCAGCAGTGTGTATCAAATACTTGTTCTCCCCACTGTATGTACTGTTAAGTGGCAAAGATTGTAATGTGACCTCAACAGCTGCGATTAATATTGTGATTTGGTAACTTCAAAATAACAGCCCTTTTCCATGTAGTCTTTCAGATATTTTGTCCACACCCTGTATTTGATCCATTGTGACATTATTACATGATTGGAATACATTTAATTTCTTTGAAATATAGATTGCTATGGCACTCCTCATTCATCTTGATTACTTTGGTGTACTAATTGGGAACAAATGTCAATCCTCTTAGATCTACAGATAGTTACACACACATATGAATGTCAAAGTGACCGGATTTGACATCCCTGTGTCCGGAATGCTACATTAATTGAATAACGTACTTAAATGATGCCTGCATCAGCCATTTAGAACTTCATTTAATAGGCAGTAATAGGCCTGGACTACATGTTCCTCACTGTATTAATCGTGACGTCATTTTGCAGGTTGTGGTTCCTTGTGATAACAATGTATATTTACGAACAATATAGAATCAGACTAAAGTACAATAACTATCACAAAGGTTATATTCTCCTGCACTAAAATCGAACCTGTACCGTCAGCAAAATTCTATGTGGGAAATTTTTCCAAACTAACTACAAAACCAATGAGAGATGCTCTCACAGTGAACATTTATGAATTCAAAACTCCTCCGGTGAAATCTTTATGGGTACCCAAAATAATGATAATGTCGGATTTCATTTTAGAACTTAAAATGTCCTTTTTTTTTATTTGTCCTTTAAAAGGAGTACACTGTGTTACTGAGTCTCGTGGGATGAAATCAAAATGCACTGGTTGGTTGGACCTCCTTTTAGTAATGAACAGAATTAGCTGTATCAATGACATGCTTATCTAGGACTCCCACATGGAGATCAGCCCAAGGGTTAAAAACACTGTGTAATTCCAAGTGGTATAGTGTTGTTATTACAGATATTACAAAGCTAAATAACAGTGCCGTGAAAAAAGTATTTGCCCATCTAATTTGCTGTATTTTTGCATATAGTTCTTCATCGTGAGCAGTGGTTCCAGACCTGAACATTTATTTGTTTAGTATTACAGTAATCAATTGGGCAAACAGGATTCTAATTTTAGTCAACCTTTATCTTTCAGACACCCTCTATATAGTACTACAACCTACAAAACAAACTGACCAAATTCCGTGTTAAACCTGAATCTGGTAAGGTTTGTATCTGCACCAGGACTAGAACTCTAGGATGCTACTGTAGCCTTTCAGAACACAACTCAATGAAGAGGTCCCACTGACTGGATGGCTCAACACACACTAGATGAAAGAGATGACCTAAGAGAAATGGATGGTAATTTTTACCTAGTTGACAAGCTGTGTGTGCTTGTGTGTGTGTGTGTGACCAGCTGTGAGTGAATGAGTAGGGAGAAATTGATACTAGCCAACATATGCTGTCTCTCAACAAGCATGTCAACAACAGATGTGCATTTTTGCCTCTAAAAAGGACCATTGCAGTGTGCTATAAACACAGACAGACAAACACATACACTTGCGTTATTTCTTTGGGAGGAGTCATGGAAATCAATTCCACAACCTGTTCACACTAGAACTTCTATCTATCTGTAGGTCAGAAAACATCTTTCACACGCTCATCATATCCCCCCAAACACAAACACACACAGTGTCACTCTCCTCACCGCCACCTCTTCCATTTCTCCTCCCTCCAGTCATTAATCTCTCAGCATGTGTAGCTCTCATGCTCTTAACAACCTCCATTCATGCAGGAAGCCTTCAATATAGCTACACCAACTGTCCAACCAATCACATCTCATTCAATTGGAGCTACGCATGCTGCCCACCATCACAGCTCATTCTGAAGTACCGATGCCTGCACCAAATGAATCTCATTCAGAAGTAGTTGCAGGAAATTCAACCAATCACATTTCATTCTGATACAGGAAACAGCAGATGGCCCCAGTGAAAGGGTCAGAGATTGGACTAACCCACCAGGGAAATATAGCCTAACCATTCCTCTTCTCATCTCCATACTCCTCAGAGAATGGACATCTCTAGTCCTGGATCTCCACCCCTTCCTTCTCGCCTTTCCAAGACAAATTAAGTTGACTGTTTGCCAAAGGGAAATGGCTGCCCTGACTAGAACTGCCAGCATCTGCTAAGGACCAAAAAGGAGGAAAAAGAATCAGCAGTCTTTGTAGGCTGCTGATTGCGGGTTGCCAATGACAATGAACAGGGAGGGACTAGGACACAATCAATCATTGGCTAACAGGTTGAGAGGCTGGCCAAGGCAATCGGGGTTGGGAAGGAGAGAAGAGAGGCAGCCAACTTGTTGATAGAGAGATGGAGAGCAGAAAGACAGACAAACACGCATGTGTCAAATGCAAACTAAAATACCATAGTAAATTGCATTTAAATCGTATGTTCTTGCGCCTCTACATAATAGGAAAAGAGTTACAAAGTCTGCATGATTTTACACCAACCCAGCACGAAGACGCGGAGTTCAACCGATTAGTTTTACCGAGACAAGGACTATTCAATCAACTATGTCAGTCGATGTCCATCATAAACCAAAACATGCAACCCAGCTCTCAGAACAGGCTTTTGTAGACCACTAAACTTAAGCTTTATTTCAATAATTCTTGTCCTAACATTTTCATGGTGATCGACCTTTTAATATTGCATCCGACCAAGAACTCCACTAATATGAGCACTGATACATTGTGTCTCGGGCAGCTCATGCTGTATGCCCCTAACACTCAGTCCCAACACACATCGACTACAGTAATCTCAAAAGACCACATCTCAAACAGCTTCACTACCCACGGCATGATCAACTAATAGCAGTAGCCTTTCTCTTAATCAAACATTATTACAAATCTCTCGTATGCTGCACACTTATGAGGTTGACAACATCACAGGTTTTAATGCAGAGGTGACTTATTTTGACACCTCTCCTCTTCGTTCCCCCACGCCCAATCTCATATTTTTTCTCTGCGACACGAGTACGTGTTATTTAAATCTAGGCTATCACCTCGCTACAGTATATAATAAGCAACTCCTCAATGGATTCTCTTTATATTAGCTGTTATGATATTTCTATTGTAAAGAGAATAATTATTTAAAACGCTGGTCATTTCGCGTACGAGAGTTAATTGCCTAATATCCATCCTGGTTGGGTAGTGAGAACTGATATTACGCTGTACCCTACCTGCATGGCAACATCGATCGTCGGTATGATGAAGGGAAAAAGTGTACTTCGACTTCAGGATGTGGACCGCACACAGTAAAGCGGAGAGCTCGAAGTACCGAACCCCCTATAACTCCCTCAAATCCAAAAATGTAAGTGAAATACGTTCACCTTTAAAATTACAGTAGCTGGTTTCCTTCTCACCTAGTACGAAATAAACTCAAGGCAACTGGGAAAACAGACAAGCAGGTAGCCAAAATCCAGATAACCTATATGGCGCTTGCGTATTCTGAGCCGGTCCGCCATTCATCAACTCACGGACGAACGATAGCGCACTCTGGCAAAAACACCGACCCGTCCCTGTGGACCGTGGAAGCAGCTGCGGTAGTAACAATTATCCCAGTGACAAACACATAATGAATGCTCACTTTTACCGGTCTGCAAACAGGATGAATCATCAGTCCAGACCAAAGCCTACCCAGATCAATAAGACTGTGGCCATTCTGGTCGGGTTTAGGAGGGGCTGCCTGTCGCATCCCTTGCAGCAACCACACAAAACACACCTCGATTGCACAGGCATCAAGTTATGGGACAGCCTGTATCTCATGACATGGCATCGGATGCAAGCCCACCCTGTTAAAACAATTATCTCAGAAGGAAAAAATGAATGAAAATAGAATGATAAACGCACTATATATATATATATAAATGCAATAACTTAAATTGTCCAACGATTAATTGTTCTCGGCTATCTACCATAAAAAAAACCCAAAATGAATCCAAAATGATTAATGCGTAATAAACAACTGCCATTGACCCGTCCTATTATAATTATTTCTATCGCCCGCCGGAATAAATGTCAACACAGTGGGCGTTTACGTGTTCCATCTGTGTGATACGATGTAACTGGTATTTTGTTCTTAATCTAAAATAATTTCTGTCTGTCTATGGCAGGTCTCTGTAGTAGGATGACTGACTTGGTTATCTTGGCTCCTCCTGTGTCATTCCCAGACAATCTGTTGTGCTACACGTTCGGCAAAAACACTGAAACAAGTGTCGTTCTTTTTTTTTTAAACACCATTATACGCGATCACGCGCGCGGCTGATTTCAAAATAAATTCGCGCGGATCAAATGTAATTAATCTCACCTCAAGAACTTCAATATCAGCGTCTCTGCAAGCTTGCGGTGTTTTCCACTCCCTCAATTCCATCATATTTCGTTTGTTCGCCACCTCTCTCGCTCTACCCGATGTGGCTCAGAATCGGTAGCATTCCGTCTGTGTGCAGCCCTGAGAGCGAGCTGCCGGAGCTGACTCCCTCCCAGCCCCTCCTTCCCAGCCACCGTGACATCAGAAAGGGATTGACAAAAACAATACGAAAAATGGGGAAATTGTGTCCACCGCTGGACGTAGGCCTATTGCTTCAGCTGTCTTGAAAGCCAAACATTGTCTTCTACTAGACTAACCAAAATGTTTTGGTCTGTATCAAATACAAATGCTGTTTTGCATGTCAGCAAAATGTTACCACTATCTTCATAACATTACAATCTTACAGTGTCTTGTTTTGTCTGTAGTTTTTAAATCACTAAACCTAAAACTGCATGTAAACATGTACACGCAGGGCCCAGCTGTAAAAGAGACTTTTGTCTCAGCCTGTGTTCTTTGTTGAAATAAAGGTTTAATACAAGAACAATAACAAATATCCAATGTCATTAATATAAACTCTGTACATACGGGAAAGTAACTGGAATCTGAAAAGACCTATGTGATTGTGCAAACATTACAAGACTGGCTCAAACCAGAAGTAAAAGAGTCTTAAGTCTTCTATAGCAATCGACCAAGGAAGGTTACCATTAAGTTGAATCCATTTTAGCAGACATTACATACCTACATCTGCATGACATATCTTATTCCTATAGCCTACTATTTCCAGTTATTTCATATTTTCTTCCAAGGTTACATGTTGTGACAAAGTTGCATATTCCAGATAAGCTTTATTAAGCTTAGTAAGCCGCTGAGAAAAAACAAACATTGTAAGTGGAGAAAGGACATTTGTACAACTCATTCAATAAATAAAAATAAAAAATCCAAGATGAGATGCTTGGAATATTAACATTGGACAATAAAGAAAAAAGTATAATGAAAAAATAAACATAAGCTACATTGTTTTAAAAGCTTATAGATCCTTTGTAAAAAAAAAAAAAATCAAAAAAATCTGCATAGACGTATATTATCATATTATAAACATTGGTGTCTAATGGCTGTTAAATTGACCTTAGTATGCAACACGTCAAACCCAAATGGTTGTAGATAGTGTAAGGATATGCTAGTATTCATCCATTCAAAAGATGCTGACACAAAATAAAAACTGCACAATGACAGAAATGGACAATTTCATAAAATAACTATGGCAAAAAAAACATCTTCAATAGTAGTCATACCATTATCTTAATGCAGGACACTGGCTGTGAGATGATGAGTCATACAAAAATAGATGTTTGATTATACATCTACTTATTCCTTCTTAATGGATAACAGAACCTTAAATAGTAGAGCAAAAACACTAGAAGCCCTCGTAAAAGTTGTGAGCCTTTGTCAAGATGGGAGAATGTATGGCCGACAAACAGTACCAAATGAAGCGATAAAAGGCTGCATTTTAACTTTCTGCAAATGGTTTCCATAGGACACAGCGACTGTTTCGAATATCCAGACCAACATATAATTTTTAAAGCATAATTCCCTACACATTGCTTCTTACTAAGTGGTTCACTTGAATAGACATTAAACCGGCCATCACGTGTTTCTCTGGAACTGCATGACTCCACGTTGTAGCTTCTACCCCTAAAGCACAGGTTAGAGCCACTTCACAATAGTAGAAACGTGGTGTAGTCTGAAGTGGTTACAAGCGAGTCTTAACCGTGGCATTGTTTTAAACATGCCTAGGGCTGTCACAGGCATGTCATGCTAAGCATCATGGGAACACTTGCGTGCTTATAGCTATGTTCAGCTACCGTTTTTAATAAATGAAAAATTGTGCCCCTTCTGCTCCAAATGTCACTTGGGTCTTTTGATCTCGAGCTCTCACATTTTTGTTACCCAGCAACCGTTAAGATAATCCTTCAGTACCAACCACCAAGCACTCCCACAGTTTGCTAGTGTTTCTTTTGTGTGTTGGTTCGCATGTCTGTGTTGAGATTCTCGCTGATGAGAGAAACAAGAGTTCAGACCATGCCACAGCCTCTAATGACCGCAGCCTGGGACCAGAGCACTGCTTCTACATGGTAACTCTTTGTGAACCCCTCCACAAGAGGGCCCTGACAACTAACTGAAATATAAGTGTCTTTACTGAAAATGATAAACACTACCAATCAAGCCGGGCTGCTGGTCGTGGTTTCCATCATTCCACTACTTGCCATTCCATGGCATGACAAACATTTGAATGATAGACTAGAAAATACAGTTGAGGCCCCCACAAACGATTTTCAGGGGAAACGAAAGCTAGATTGAAAAATCGTTATCAGAAAAAACTGGTGATTCCGGTTTTCTTTGACCCCATTATAGACCCAAAACAGCAAAAACCTGGCTCTCACACCTGCTGTTGCACACTATCAGTATTGTATGGTTACCATTCTGTGACAGAGGACAATCTGCAAGACAGGTCTACTCCGATCCATCTGAGATTAAAGGGTGGTTAACAGGAGGTTTGAGTAGGTGAACTATCCCCTTAAGAGGACATATTTATCCCTGCAAAAAGAATACAAACATCAGCTTTAAAGCTATAATTCCAGTCTTCATGGCATCCCTGACACAAACCGCTATGTGTCTAAAATATTATATGGAACACAGCTTCAAAATATCCATGCTGCATTGGAGCTTGGCAGATCTATTGTATGAAGTGCCTTTTATTTTTCATGCTTGGTTGGCTTAGTCTTGCTAGTTAGAAGCAATCAACTGGTTTGTGAATCAAATGTATCAAATTTATTTTATAAAGCCCTTTTTACATCAGCAGTTGACACAACGTGCTTTCACAAAACACAAGTTATGTAACAATTACTTTTAACTAAGGTTTGCGGTGTTAAATCTCTACCAGATTAGTAGTTTGTGGTTTGCCCTATCATTCAGCTGGTGTGAGTATTTAGGCTTCTTTATTTCCTCAAGTGGCAGCTTGACACGGCAGTGTTGTTGAGGAAGGTTAGAGAGGAAGATGCCCAATCAGTTGAACCATCCTACCTATCTGTTGTCTCGTGTTAAAAAATAATTGCTGTCTGTTTTGTGCAATGTGTCTCTTTCCATTCCTGTCCACTGGTCTTCCTTTCACCCCCAATCCCATGGCCGCAATCTTTCTAATCTAAAATACAGCTTGGACAACCCATGTGGAAGACCTGCTTTCAGGCAGTGTTATGAACTGGATCTGCTGTCAACAATTTCAAATTCATCACAGCCCATGCTGCCCTCCAGGCTCTTAACTTCCTGGCCCCCGAAGAATCATGGATTTCTCAAAAAATAACTGCTACTCCAACTGCTCTTGCTTCATCAGACTATGCTTTTCCAAAGTCCAAGAGCATCTGGTTGCCGTGTTGGTATCACAGTGCTACATGTTCGTTTAACTTCGAGATTCTCTCTCCTCTCTTGCTCACCTACCCATTTCCTCTTTTGAATTCCATGCAGTCAGTGTGACCTTTCTATTAAAGCTTAACATTGTTGTCATCTATCATCCGCCAAGGGCTCTTGTTGACTTTCTTAATGAGCTTGCCGTGCTGATTCGTTCATTCCCAGATGATGACTCATAACTCATTATTGGGCGAATTCAACCATCTGAAATCTGCCTTTGACTAATTTCTTCCCAATGTTTTTTCTCCACTCCATTCCTCATTAAACCAAATCCTCTCCTTGTCAACTCTTACAAAGCAGCCAGTGCCTTCCATCTAATCTTTACTAGATGCTGTCAGTTAACTAATCCCACCACTACACTGCTCCCATTTCTCGCAGCGTCCCGCCAGACTTCAAGATGACCAGAGGAGCTCCCCGACCCACACTTGCCTTATCTGATATAAAAAACTACAGAACGGTATCACTTCTCTTTCAAAGATCTGTGAGCAGGCTGTCTCCACCAGACTCTTCACCCAGCCTCAAGCAGAAGTCTTCTTAACCAAACCAGTCAGGATTCTGTTCTCATGATCCTTGATCAAACTGCTGCCTGCGTCAGAGAACTATAGCATCTCACATCCCACCCTCTGGTTTATTTTATGGATTGCTTCTTACCCGGTAGACCGCTCCTACCAGGCGCTCCCAAAGGCTCAGTTCTTGGCCCTCTCCTCTTCTCTCTACACACCAAGTATCATAGCCTCCCACAGTCTTTGCTATCACTAGCACTCAGCTGTCCTCCTCTCCGCATTCCAACACCCCGGGGACAATGCTCAAACACTACATCCCTACCCAGGCTTTGGAATTTTGCCTGTTCCACCCAATCAGGGCAGGTCATAATAAACAGTCAAAACTCTTCTGTTCTGGCAAGGTAAGGTGGAACCAGCATCCCTTAGGAGACCAGAATAGGCTCTGTATCTGGCAACTCACCTTTACAGAGTACTTAAAATAGTTACACTGCAACCACCTCAGTCTTGTCTTTTGTTGACTTTTTATGTTTATTCTTTGTACGGTCTTTTCAGCACTGACCTTTGTGGATAACTAATTAGCACATTAGAATGCTATCACTACTAAACTGTGTCATTTCTCCTTGCTATTTTAAACTGCATGCAACATTAGCCTCAGCTAAACGGCTTAATTGTTTATGTCCCCTGACTGCACCTTTTGGAAAATTATACCAAAATGATCACCACTTACTTCTGAGTTGCTCCTCTGTAATAGCTTAATCTATGTCACCGATAAAGGGTAAAGGTGCCGCATTCTGCTTTTATATTATGAATACGTTCATAGTGGTTTATGCAACTGTACAAATTACATCTAAAAAGTTATAGGACGTGGACCTTTTTTGCACAATGTAACAAACTAAACATGTACCGTGTGAGTAACTTTAAGATATGTTCTGTGAATATAATTTAAGGAATGTGATGTCATGCTTACAAAACACAGATTATAAACAATAATACAATATGACAAGTATCAAGTATGTAACACAGCCATAAGATAGTCTTCATACCATTTTTACCATAGTTAACCATAAAGTAACCTATTATCTGTTTCTATAACGCATTACATTGACCTCATCTCTGTGTGATTGAAAACCTCAAGTACATTGTGAAATTTGAAAAACATCTGCGTATGGATCAAACACCAACATCTCTTGACGATTATACTCCTCGGATGTATGATGCCATGGAGACAGTGTTGTGCAGAGGAAAGCAACTCATCCAACACCAAATGCTTTCACTGACTCCTAATGGCAACAAGCTTCAATACGTAAGCCTATTATACCCAGAAAACTGAGAATGTCAGATACAAGGGGTACAGCAGAAATCCGTACTTACTGAGGTAGTCAGCTAACTTGATAGGATTGAAACAGGCATGGTCTAAATTACTCAGCAACCATGACACCCATCTAAGTTCAGATTTTCTTGAAGAAAAATAACTATGTCACAACTACATGTGAGACAGTTCCTCACCATGAAATGTGTCTTAAAAATATCTATTTCCTTAAATTACAATGAAAGTAGTCAGTCTATTTTAGCCACCGCTACCTACAAATCAGTTGTCGTAATCTGTGATCTTATCTTTATTTCAATTTTTAACTCTGAACTTTAAGTACTATCAAACGGAATATGTATATGATTCAGATGATTTGAATATTTGTTTTAGCTAGAGATGGCTAAAGTTTGTAACAGCTATTTAAAGGAACCAGAAACATGATTTACACTTTCCTTTGGCTTATATACTACGATTAGGATCAGAAATCAAGTTGTAAAATTGTGAAATTCTTCAAAGAACTAGAAATCTTATACCTGGTTGTTTATTGGAAGTTAGCTGGCTAGCCCACTTAGTAGTACACACTTCTTGACTAAAAAGCTGTAAGCAGGAGCCTATTTACACTCTAGTGAGAAGCTAGATAAATGTAAAAAACTGGATGAGAGCAGCTATCTGACCTTCAATTCAGACGGACCAAAATAAGCAGCCATTTTGAATGTAATTCACATTGAGAGGCATCCTGGTTCGTTACTATCAGATACAAGCAAGATGCAAAAATAACAATGTTCCATATAAAGAATGACTAGATATCTATATGGTAGTAATAAATGGGGTTTACTACTGGACATATCAGGCAACCAAGAATGCTACATCTTAAAAGCCAGCATTGTTCAAGCATAAAATAATATTTTGTTCTCCTACACGTTAGGCTTCACGTAGGAACTCTATAGCCATATCATGCCAAAACACTTGGCATCTTCATCCCCACATAAAACATTTTCAACCAGGTCTCAATGTAACAATGAGTCACTGAGGTTGCAAATAATTGGATGCGTAAAGATAAACTTAAACTGCCTCAGAATGGAAAAACAAGAAGTCTGTGACGCCATGCTAACCTGTGGACGAGTATGATTGCACGGTCTCCTCAGCTGCTAATGGAATTGTCATGCCAAAATGGTAGCCTCGACAATGTCAACAGAGTGGGCGAAAAGTCGCAAGAGGTCCGGGACCAGGCAAGTGGCAGGTTGTTCTTGAAGGGAAGAACTGATCAAACCTGCCTCACCAGTTGTGCTTGCATATATTACCACAGTTAAAAGGGAGGACTTGTGATCTTGTGAGGGAATATCAATATGTAGAATTGTGCTTTCAGACACTTTTTAATAGAGCGCACTGCTACAATTGAAGGGACTCCTGCCATGGCGTGCCTGGCAGTCAAGACATATCTGGCAGCCAGGTGTGAAGAAACCTTGATCAGCCAGAATTGATTCTCCCCGCAAGTTTTTGATTAGCTTTACTTTTCTTGTGAAAGGCTGACATTTTATATCACTTTCATTTCTCAGAGAGCTAAAGTGTGAATTTCACAGTTTTGCAACAGTGTTCTGTCTGAATGAGTTTCATTTGTCCATTGAGAAGCACAATTGCTTCCCTAGTTTCCGTTCCCAGTATTTTTTACACTGACAGTTCTTTGCAGCACCGCTCATCTCCAGAGTTGTTTAATTCTACAGAGTTGACTAAATAAACAACACGGTAAGTGAGAGATAAATCTTCAGTAACCACTTAGGCGATTTTGCTACAATCCATTAGCTAGTGGAAGACAAAAGAAATGGGATAAATGGATCTTGGAGAAAAAAGAAAACATTTGTTGCTGATTTGTTGCTCTGCTCCCAAACATTGAGAGAGAACTGAGGTATTGAGGAACCTAAACATAAGCAGAAGCAACTAACAGACACCCTCAGGCCACAACAAGCCCGCCTTTTCAGAGCAGAGCCATTCTGACAATACCATTCTGAAAATGGACTGGCTCAGACAAAGCTCTGCTGACAAGACAAATAAGAGTCCAGGCATCTCCAGTACGCCAGGAGGTTGGGCAGGGCCAAAAAACGTAGATCCCCAGCCCCCTTCCCAAGCCTTCAAGACAAGAAGGAACTTACAAGCCACTATATGCTGAACTGGAGATACGGTTTATGCAGTTGTTGCCCTAATGGTTAAGGTTAAAGGTCAGGTGAGGGGAAGGTGATCTTAGATCTGTGCCAGTGACCAATGAGCATTTCTTCCAATCACTGACCAATCACAGAGTCCAACCACTTCCTATAAGCAAGGGCAAATCGTCCTTGCTCCGGAGAGCGGCAGCCGTCCAGGATGCTGGCTACAAACCCGTGTTCAGTGGGAAGGACAGGGGGACCAGGGGGACACCTTTTGAGACGTTTGATATCCCGGGGGTCTGGGACCCCGTCCACCTCCATGGCATCCTGACTCTCATGGGCCGGTCCGTTCCTGTAATCGGCACGGTCCAGACGCACTGCTCCAGGGGAGGCTGCACGGGGGTGACAGATCAACCCAGCGTCAGTGTGGTTCAGCTGAGGAGACTTGCAGCCCTGGCCGTTGTGGTCATGGTCCCTCCTCCAGTGATGCCAGAGGTAAAAGACATGGCGCCTGGGGACAGACCGTTAAGAAACACAGACAGACCGTTAAGAAAGTGTTTTGGATGTCACGCACTCAGACAAAATGGAATGGGTGATTGGATTTTGACGATTTGATTGGATGTTTAGCCAAAAGAATGATATCCTAGTTAAGACACACTACATTTAAAGTGAATCATTGCTGATATGGACAAATATAATAATATAATTTTAACATGGCAACGTGAACACTGTGGCCAAATTACCGTATTAATAATCTTCTCACTTTTGAGAACGATCCACCATCCATGTGAACACTGTTGCCATGGCACCCCTATCTTGACTCTATCACAACACAATCAGGTATAAACACCTTCTACTGAGCAGCTGGTCTTCAGCCTAGGGGCAAACAACCTCTCTCTCTGTTCCTATCTTTTACCTTCGCTCCCTCTCCTCTCCCTGCCACCCTCTCTCCCTCCTTGCTCCTTCTCTCTCCAGCTCCTCCCTCTTTATTGCTGCCCCCCCCCCATCTCCTCCCCTCCCAAACCCTCCCTCTCTCTACCCCCTGTCTCACCCCCCCTCGCTTGCTCGCTCTTTCCTGCCCCTCCCTCTTCCGCCCCTCCCCTTTCCTCTGGTTGTTTTCTCATCTCCCTCTCCAGAAGAACAAAGAATGCTTTTAGGCAAAAGACTTCAAGGACATGACAGGCCCCCCCAACCCATCCACGCCTGACAGTCATGAAAACATTGCATCCTTGAGACTGAAACTGATTGGTGTGATAAAGCATGTGCAAGACAACAAGGAGGCTAGTTAGCCAAAGTGTACAGTGTAATCGCTCAGCTGTGACACCTATGCATCCTATATATTGAGTGACAGCAACAGTGACCCGTGACAAGGGCTCAAACTTGTGATGCTATTGCGCCTGATAATGAAACCTGTTCTTTTATTGGCTAGCATTGAAGCCAGGGTTGAGCGAGCGCTACGTTGGCCTGCGGCACGGGGCTCGTACCTGTGGCACCAGAGTGCCTCGTGTCCGGGGAAGGACTGGATGAGGTCGGTGCACAGCTCCATCTCCTGCTGAAAGAGGAGAAGCACGGCCGGCACCAAGGGCTGCTCCTCTGGCGAACGTGGGCAGGAGCCCGCTGCTGTGGCCTCCCCATTAACCTGCTGGGGGAAATGGGCTAGGTGGGGCTGGCAGTCAAGGCGGAGCCCATGGGCGTCGGTCTGAGGAGAGGATGACGGGGACAGGCTGAGCGCCCCAACCAGAGACTTGAGGAGGAACTGGCGGTAGTGGAAACCACTGTGGTCGGACACATGCATGGAGACCCACTGGCGCATGGAGGACAGCTCGTCATGGAGGACCTGGATGGGGAAAAGGAGAGGTTGGGAAGGCTTGTTTCAAACTGGACTTACCCTTTAAAAGGCATTTACTCATTGGCAATCAATGTAGGATCACAGAAATATTGATTGAACATATTTTATAAAAAAATAACATTCAAACAGCAAACATGAAATATAAACACGACATCTGTTAGAATTGGAAACAGAGAGAGTGAAATGCTTTGGCTATTAATACTTTGACAAAAACATTGATTTGACGCATTAAACACCAGGGCAGCCATTCAATTACCTATACAAAAATGGCAGGTCAGATATCAGAAACCTTGTCATAACAGGAAGTGCATACTGAAGCATTAATGGCAAAGTCCATAAAACAACAGTTCTAATTCCCTGGACAGGTTTGGGGTCACTTCTATGTCTGAATTTGAGTCAATGACATGAATTTGAATTATAATTGCAATCACCACAAAAGGGGTCTAAATTCTGAATTGAAGACTCATTAAAAACAATTCAACTGAAATGTAAAAACAGTTTCAATAACAAAGTATGAAAAGGATAAGCCACAAAAAAAGAAACTACTAGTTTGTGCAACTTTCAAACATAATTTTACTTTGTCCAGAAATGTTAGATTGGATTGTGGGACAAACATTCTATCTAGAATTAAGGACTTTAGAATTAACACAAAACTAATTATGTAATAAATAAAAAAGATTTTATTTTTGGAAATGTGCAGTGTTAATGGTAATAGTGCAAAAGATAAGCCACTTGAATTTCCTTTAATTCAAATTCTGCAGTGGGGATTGGCTAATATTATGAAATCCAAGAACAATATTTTATTATAGTTACGTTAGCTGTGTTAATTTGTTAACGTAACTTTGGGGACCTGAAATGTTATTGAATCTGTGATTTTTCTCTGCTATTTGGAACTTTTCTTGTTTCTCGCTGAAATGATCCAGCCATACATACCTACACATAACCTTAGATTGCAAGATGCAAGCCTTTTAAATATACCTAAATTTCTAAACAAATAGCGAGGCAGGGCCTTCTCTCCCAGAGCTCCACTACGGTGAAATTATTTGCCAATTACAGTTATAAATGCAAACTCAGGGTAAAGTGTCTACAAAAGACTCAGCTCTTCAACCTGGTCTACAAATAAGTGGTCTGGCCCAGGGGAAAGAAGGTGATCAGAAAGGCCTAATACTGTCCACCCTTGTCTTGCCAGGTGGGCTCTCATCGCCACTGGGATGCCCTCCCTCTAATGCCATTGGGGGGCAGAGTCACTGGCTTGTTGTTGTCACTCTGTTGCGCAATTGGGCTGTGCTCTGCTTGCAATACTCAGCCCTCACTCAGTGGGGGTTGCGGTTGGTGCACGTCCCTTTGGTTGATGCTTGGCAGTGTGGGTGGATTGATTTTCTGCCTGTTGAGCCTCCGCCGGATAAGGCCACAGTGTCACTGGACCCCCCTGTCTCAGCCCTAAGGTCTCATGCTGCTATATTATAGTGCTGGGGAGTAGGGTCAGTTCTCCTTCTCCACTATAAATCCTTGTTGATCTAAGGAATGCATTTTCAAAATGTTCCCTTTCTCCTGCCCTGTTTAGAACATGAGGTCTTGGCCCACATTTGCAGAGTACCAAACTTGACTCGTTGCCGTCCCTGTTCAAAGTTCTCCTGGTTGAGTTGCAGATCAAGACGATACCTGACGATTCTAGCTGCCACTCTGCGTGCATTTTTCTGCACAAAAGCTGCGCATGGTACACCCTTAGAATTTCCAGCATGACAACGACCCTAAGCACAAGGCCAAGTTGACCCTCCAGTGGTTACAGCAGAAAAAGGTGAGGGTTCTGGAGTGGCCATCACAGTCTCATCACCTTAATATCATCGAGCCACTCTGGGGAGATCTCATACATGCGGTTCATGCAAGACGACCAAAGACTTGTCATGACTAAGGGAATGCAGGGGTCAGTCATTTTTTTCCTTTGTTGCCATGTTTTGTTTTATGATTGTGCCATTCTCCTATGACCAACAGTTGAATGTGAATCCCATATGAAGTAAAACATGTGTTTTGCCTGCTCACTCATGTTATCTTTACAAATGGTCCATATATTACCAATTCTCCAAGTGTATGCAAACTTTTGACCCCACTGTGTATATATATTTTTTGTATTAAAATGAATTAATTAGTTATATTTTTTATAATAAGCATTTAAAAAGCTTCAACTGGAACACCTAGTTACCGTGTCACTTTCCAGATTCACCAGATTGATCATCTCGTCACGCAGCAACTGGCCAAATATGCCACGCTATCCGATAGAGCTAGTCGCCTGCCCGACTATCAGACAGGATTTCTCCTAATGTTGAAAGAGCACATTACCTTTTGATAGTGACCATGTAAGAACACAGAAGCGAAAGATAAAAGGATGAACAATGAGCAAGACAAAACAAGAGAGATGGAAGGAAACAGAAGACCGGGAGCGAGAGGCACAGGAGAGGGAAAATGAGACGATGGAGAGATAGAGAAAGAAAAACAAACTAGACAAAGAGGTACATTTTGTCCAATAATCCTACCTTGATGTTGCCCTGGGCCATGTGCTGCACGACCCAAATACGATGCGACCAGGCATTGTAGTTGCTGGGGTAACGGCCTGCTGCGTTGGCACACACCTTTATCTCATCGTGAAGGACCCTGTGGAGGCGCTCGCCCAGCCGCAACCTCTCTGCAGCTTCGCACCGGTCTCCGTCCACCTGCTCCTTCCTGTCTGGTTCAGGGGGAGAACACTCCCGTAGAACCTGCTTTAGAACCCAGCGCCTGGGAACACGGAAACAACGTTTGACGCGCTGACTGTAAAAATCTTGACACACAAAACAAAAAGTACAAAACCCAAAACAGACCGAACCGAAGGGTCTGGTGTAACACCTCAAACGACTGGGCAATATGCGCGAAGCAGAGCTGAGCAAACGGGCCACTTTAGTGAACTCTCTCAGCACAAACACAGCTTCTTCAGACTGCCCAAACCGCTGGTAGCTAGGGGGTCATTTGGGGTCAGATCTGTGGTTACACCATATGGCCACACAGGGAGCACCATTCCCCACGGAAGTAACACCAATCTCTGAGCATTTAACCACCATGACATAAAAATGTCGTTCCATCAGTAAACCCTGATGGAATCCCGTTTCTGGAACCTTCCCACCCTGAATCAGCTGGGAGCACAAGATGTAACAACTCCCACAGCAAAAACAACAGTAACAGCCATGCTATGATCTCATACAGCGCAATGCTAGACAGCTCTCACATGTTCCCTCTCCCTGTGTTTTCATGTCTTCCCCCCCATCCTCCCTCTCTTCCCTGTCCTCCTCCAGTAACCTGAATGAAACCCTAGGCCAGTGATGATAATGTGCCCCTAATATTCCATGTTCCCTTGGGGTGCTGGGTGGCATGTGGGCAGACAGGGTGTCTAGCTGATAGGATGTGATCTTATTGCTTTGGGGAACCTGCGGGGCACGGTAATAATCTAACACGATGCTCTCCTCTGGTAAACTGTGCAAATTAGGCTGGTCTGGCCTCTCCAGTCTCTGAAAATAGATCTCCACTTTGCAGTGCCCTCTTTCTCTCTCCTTCCCTATCCTCCTACAATCCCCACCCCTTGCCTCTCAGGCTTCTTTCATACCTTGCTTTTTTACTCTTCCTCTCTGCCCGGTCTCCCTCACCACACTTTAAAGGGCTACTGTGGCATGTGAAACCTTAGTTTCATCATGCCTCATCCACTCCTTTCCTTTGAGCTTGAGTTAGCGGTGGTAAACCGCTGACTTTATTCCATCATTAATACTTTAACGGCTGTTCTGTGCCCTGGTTTAGAGCAGGGCTGAGACTGAACAGAGGAAGATCTGACCAGTTGAACTTTGTATATGTGGCAAACGATACTAATGGGTCATTTCCAATCTTGATACAAGCTGACAGAGTTTTATCAGCCTAGAAGAAATACACAGTATATGTAATCAAGATACATAAGAATTCAATTAATTCATAGAATTTAAATGACAAAACTTGTGTGGTACTACCTGTGTATCCATGTCTCGGGACTTTTGGGGAACTTGGTCAGTGCCAGTTTCCCAAGGTAGAGGTCTTTTTGAGGACTCAGGGCTCCGCATTGAAGCAGCTCCTTCCTGTCAGAGAGCAGACAGAGCAAAGGAAACCCTTTATAATCTCAAAACCCCTAAGGACATTGCTGCATACACCATCTGCTTACTCATGTTGGTTTCATGAAAAGGACTTCCCTCACAGAAATCACCTTACTTGAGGCATGATTCTCAACTACAGAGTGATAACATACTAAAATACTGACTACGTTTATATTCTCTGCCAAATGAACATACGTCTGAAGAAGGCAACAGCATAATCATATATAGCAGGCAGAGCACAGATGCTTTCAAATTCAGAGACAGCAGGCTTCCCTTCAGATAACATCAAGACAGAATCTAAGGAAAGGCCCCACCTCTTCCCTATTTTACTGCTATACATAACATGCTACAGCTAAAAGTCCTGCGAATTGCCAAACCAGACAATCCCCACTTTATCTAAGACAACAACAGGAAAATAACAATGTACAGCCAGTTGTACATTCTGCATTCCAATGCTGCTGGTTGACTCAAAGCCAGACAAACTGTATCTGTTAGATATGATAAATATTCATTATTAGAAAACAGCTTTACTTGGGATTCAGTTTGACTACATTCAATTTGAAAATATACATGCTATGCAATTTTGTTGACCTCCTTTGAAGCTCTCTGGCGCCCCCCAGGGGGGTTTGTCTAACACTCCAAATACCCTGGCCCTAGTATGCAAAACCGTGTTTTGTTTAAAAGGTGATATTTAGTGCCACCTCCCGGCCAAACCTGCAAGTGCAGGATTGAAAGGGATCGGTTGTTCTGCCAGTGTTCTACAGTGAGAGGCAAAACAGCTGCTTCAGGTGGCTCACGCTCCCTTGAGAAAATTAGATGCACCCAGCTTACCAGGATGATAATCACCATCTAGATCCTGTGGATCAGTAAACAGGGCTTGGCACTTACAACACTCAGCGTTATTGGGTTGATTACCGCAGGTTAAGTATCGACTAGTATATCAGACATTGAGACCAGGCCACTTAGTCAGCGATTACAAGGTGTCCTTTTTACCCACAATGGTTGCAGTCATTAATGGCTCCATGGGTGATGGCATGTTTGAGCAAAGGATGTGGACAAGGAGGCCAGTGACAGAACTGACAGAGGCAAAACTGTAAGAAATTTTAATTCAATACATCTCCTTCACAACTTTCCCATTGTTGTGTGATATTTTTGTTGTTTGCCTTTTAATGAAATACAAAAAGTGATAAAATAGTGATGCAATTATAAAGCAATACATGACGAAATAGTTCTAAAAACAGCATGGCCTAATTTCCTTTAGAGCAGCTAAGTAGTCGGTGGTTAATAATTTAACCAAGTACTGTGTTTAAGCACAATCTCATAAGCAGCCTCCGACATCCAAAAGATGATGTGGTTCCATAAAGCATTTAGATCCAGCAATCTGGTTGACGTTGTCTGTTCAGCTGATGGGAGCAAGCAGAAGGGTCTATACATTGCGGGTCCTACCTGACATTCCAAGCTGTGGTAAAGTCTGGGTTGAGCAGCAGCAAAGTACATGTGATGTCCACCAGAGCTGGAAGAGATAGAGACATGTTAGTATGTAGGCCCGTCGCAACTTTAACTAGGGATGCACCGATAGATGCCAGTATTGGGTATCGGGCCGATACTGGGCTCATGTACCTGTACTCATCAAAATTTGCCGATACCATGCACCCATACGACATCATGGAAACATTAAGTGGAACTCGATGGTTGTATCGCCTTTGGCCACATGCGTATAGAATATAGAACTCAGATTGGTAGAGCAGGAAGATGTAGATGTCAGCAATGGCACAAGTAGAGAGCAAGCTCTGCTAAAGTGTCAAGAGGAGGAAAGGAAGAACACTAAATGACCACAACTAATGGGATTACAAAAAAAAAATCATTAGCCACAACATAGCGCAAAAATCAAGGAGTATGCTAATGCTAGCAGCACAGAACCACACAACAGCTAACTCGAACACTGGAGAAGTGATATAAAATAAAATGTCCAGAGACACGAGCATCAGAGCAAGAGTCAAGTCCGGCATGTTCAGAGTATCAAACTAGGTAGAGATCAGAGAAAAGTAACTGGCTGTGTCTGTACATGCACATTCGCGTTGAACAGTCAGTAAGTGGCAGACAGAGCGACAACCCAAGGTAAGAAGCTGTCACAACTCGATAGCTACAATGGATTAGCATCATGCATGCATGCAAAATTAGAGATTCGGCATCAGCAATAAGACCTCAGGATTTCGTATTTTGCCTTCAAAATAGTCTGCGGTGAAACATTAATACAGTAGAGTTCCTTCGACTGCAATAATAAGATTTCAGAATTTCATATTTTTCCTTCAAAATAAAAGCCTGCGATGGGTTGTGTGTATTTTTTATATGTTCAAAGGAAAAACTGTGTGTGGTAAAATATAAATTAAACACATTACTATTCAAATAATACATCATATAAAGGCCAATAATATTATAAGGAGGAGCACATTGAGAAATAGTTAGAGCTTAAGTATATTAACGTAAATAACCACAACATGTTTATAGGGGACAAAACATTTGCTACCTGGTGCAGCTTTGAGTACTAGGTATTGGTACTCGGTATCAGCAAGTACCCAAATACCAGCACTTGTACTTGGTCCGAAAAAAGTAGTATTGGTGCGTCCCTTAATTTAAACCTTTAAACATTTGCTAAAAGGAAACAGGATTGGTTCACACTATCCCAACTTAATACACAAATGTAAAACAAATGTACAAAATAATCATCAAACTATAAGTTATGGTTATTCTGCCTTGCACACATATGCAAGAAAACCTAAATAAAAGAGCAAACCTGAACTTTACTGTGACTGAGATGGTGATCATGTGACCAGAGTTAACCTTTAAAAGCTAAACTGGGGCATGAAAAAGACAAACCAGGCTAGAAAGTATTTTTTATGTATATTTCAATAGCAATTGATATTTACCCATTGTATTTAATTACCAATTAAGTGTTCAAGCACCTAATGAAAAACAGTTTGACACCAAAGTTCACGCTCCCACTCTTCAGTTCAACACAACTGGTGGTAGCCTGTCCACAGATGGTGAACCCAAATACACAGACTCTCCCCGTGGGGGTTACTGGCGCGGGCCCATGTCAATGGAAACAGAACATAGTCAGGACTTTTGGGTAAAACACCAGTGTTTGGCACTAGTAGAAACGAGGAATTATATTCTTTCCTTGTGCCATCTTGATCCTCTGGGCCTGCTCAGCATTTTTATACATGCCTCAGAGTACAATAGGATGTTAACTGCATCACGCAGTACACCTGTATGGCAGCATCTGCATTCATTATGTTTCTCCACTCATTAACTCAAGATTTTCCTTTATATAGTTACCTGTTGGTATGTTCATGACACCTCACCATTCAATTGTATAACAGCAAAAAAATAAAAATTGACTTACACTACCGATAACTGTATGCTAGCCTCTTTACATACTAATATGAATGGCAGATAGCATTTAGAGTCAAATCCAATTCGTAATACAAGTTCTTCTTTGTGAGCCGACAGAGCCATTCTTCTAACCCCCACGGGCTTCCCTTTGTTGACATCTTTAGCGCATCTGACAGCCAAGTTTGCAAATAATGTACCCATGCTGCAGTTACTTAGGTGTCACAGCCCATTACATTTCCCCAGAGTGGGAGATAGAGTGCAACAGTTACGCTACGTTTACAAGTGCATATCACACACACTAAAGGACGCGTCACAGTGCCTTCATTACCGAGTAGGATGTGGAAATTTACCTCAGACTGACAAGAACCACGTTGTAATTAGAAGAGTTACATTCATCTAGAATACTGACCACCCACTTCGCCTACATAGTGAACTAGTAAGTAAATTAATTCAGTATTAAGCAACAAAATATGAAATAGAAAACGGAATTCATTTAATTTGTTTAAAAATGTGTTTCAATATAATGTTTTGTAAACAAAAATGATCGAGACCGCTTTCTGACCTTTAGCCAATAGGCATTCCTCAACAAACTCTGAGCATAAAATGATTATGAACACAGCATCAACATCTCCCACACGGTCATGAACACAGCACCAGAGTGGAAAGGGGAAATTGAGAGGCACAACGGAAAACAGCCGCATAAATCACATGAGCTTATCATAAATAACTGAATTTCATTTTCCAGCTGTACCGAAATTGAGCCTTGACCCCCAAAACATGCTTTACACCTAGGCTAATCTATAGGCTGAATTAAAGTGTTTCTTACCTTCCCTGTCCAGCCACTGTTTGCGCTGCCGGTAAAGCAGTAGCTTATTGTGGACGTAGGGGAGCAGGAACTTGACACACCAGCTCTCCACACCCAGCTTGTTCTCCACTAGCACGATGGGACTGCGGTTATACCTGGCCTCTGGACACGGGATTAGACCGATTTCATCACTGGGAGGGAGGGAAAAAGAGGAAAAGAGAGAGCGGAAGAGGCGGTGTGAAAACCTGCTCACTCATTGCACGACAAGGACAAACGCTCTGACACCAACACAGACGCTAACAACCTTTTAACCTCGACACACCACAGCTACCTTCCCCCTGGCGGTGGGCTTCAATCAATGCCTGATCCAGGGAGTTGAACACCCTCAGTTAGCCTAAATTTGTAGTTCACTGTTCAGGAGCACATTTTGAATGCCTAACCCAACGCCGGATGGGACAAGGCTTGTTGAGAACAGCCTAGTTTACACAGATGCATTCGCAACACTTTGCCGTTGTTGTTCCCAAGTAAACACATCCCAGCTCTTTGGCACAGGCAGAAGGAGACACAGGAGCTGGGTAGGATTTGACCTTTAAGTGTGTGCGTTTGTTTGTGGGCATGAAGCATGTCAGTGAGAGCAAACAGACACACCTGCCATTCTCACATCACGGGACGTACCAGGGCTCAGTATAGCTCTCAGCACGGGTCATTCACAACATAAGGGGAACAGAAAATTAGTACACCTTATTTACTCTTAAAAATGCCTTTAACTTATAAAGTATGTACTCTGTTCAAAAGACATTCAGACTGGTTGACATGTGTTCGACCTCTTATAAATGTCAATTATATCAGTCAAATTAAATGTTAGCTTTTACACTGAAGTGCCTACACTGAAGTGCCTACTTGGTGTCTTTTGCTACCCTCTTATTTTTCTATGTAAAACAGTTGTTAGAGGCTAGCTGTCATAACTCAAGGAGAGGCAAATGAAAGGGAAAATATCTGGGCTGTTCGGCATCAAAGTTATAGTATTCACACCCTGTTCTTAAATGAGCTACAGAATGTAGGCCATTTCTAATTTAGAACAGTCAGTGAGAGAGGCTTCTAAACAGAATCTATCTACCGAGCTGTCTTCTTAACCCGAGTTGTCTTCTTAACCCACCACGAGATTATTTAAAAAATGTTGCAAGTAATAACACACTAAAGCATGTAAGACCAGGTAAAACAACATAGGCATCTCGAAAAAGGTTGAATGAGTTTACATTATTAGAGTAATAGAGTACAAAAACCTCCAATGCAATTAAAACGGTATATATAAAAGAGAAAAGATAAATTAAATATGTAACATAGACACAACAGTTAATCACCAAACCACAATAAAATGTCAGATCAAGGGGGACACATGACAGCTAATTAATGTCAAAATCTGGAAATAAAGATGACAGACCTCATATTGTCAACAAGACTAACAGGAAGAAATGTTTGTTACATTCAACAAAGTCACAGCGAAAGCCGAGTGATGTGCGAATGAGTCCCTGCTTTTCAACAAACCCATTCATTAAATATATTTGTTTGCCTTAAGAAACGTGCTTTCCGGGCCCGAATACTTTCATAACGTTTGTTTCATTCCACTCTAGTAGCAGGACAATGCACAACTACCCGTGAATATCCAAAAACGTGTAAGGAGACAATTTCGTAGTTGCGATAGACAGAAATATGCACGCAATTCCAGAACTGGAAAAAACAAGACGTAACTTTTTTTTTGCAAATTAATTCCTATGTAGCCTAAATGGCTAAGGAGAATAGATATGTACATAGCGTCAGACTGTAGCTAGCTAAGTTCTGTAAGTTGCAAAAATGCCAGAATCCAGTCATGAAAACAATACAGTATTCACCCTACAATTTGTTACACAATGTTACTTTTTCAAATGTAATGTTCGGTAAATACATGTTTCAAAGCCTATTGCAAAGCGATAGCTACCTAGTTACCTCTGGGCTCTAGTTAGCCTTTTACCCGGCATTTTAGCAAACAGCTACAGTATAAGCTAGCGTCGCGCAGACCAACGAGCGGTAACGTTTCCAACAAGCTAACATTAGCTGGCTAACTAACGTTTATGTAACTATCTAATCATATCGCAGCGAGTGAAAGCTAGCTAGCTGGCTATAGAGCACGCTAAATCGGGTATACGTACATATTGGGGTTTCTCTTGAAAGCGTTATTGATATCTTTCACAACTCTCAGGACCAAGACATCCACCTCCTCCTCCGACTCTGCCATTTTTATATACTAAAGAAGACGACAACGAAATATCTGTTCATCCGGGTCATTTAAACCACGTTATGCGAGGCGCGCATGTGTGAAACTGGTCACCATGGCAACGCAGTAACAAACCGTAACGAACAAACATACCAGTTACGTTTCCTTATTCCACAGTAATTAATTAATTAATTTCATACAACTCGAACGAAAAAGGGTGAATTATGCTTATTAGTTATGTCATTTGCATTTAACATACATTGTTAATTAACGTTGTATTGGTCAATAACAATTTAGTCTTCAACCTCACAATTTCTGAAACGAATATGCATTACAGCAAACCAACTCTGATTTCTTATTGGTGAGTAGATTATCATCCTAGAAAACGATTATTCTCAAATATCTCTTAACTTAAAAGTAATCTGCAAATCGCATAAATCATGTACCTTCAATAGACTACATGAATTATGTACCTTTATGGAATTATGTACCTTTATGTTCCATGCGCATTACAACAGAGAGGCAGAGCCCAAATACTTTGACTACACAGCTTGTCCACAGGGTAGGAAACTCAGCAAATCAACATACAAACACTTTGGGACCTACATGGATGATGTGAGCAACACTTCTTTGTTATCATAAAATATCACAAAGAAATTGCATTAACATTGAATTGTTTTCAATGACTTGTAATTTCAATACAATTCTGAAATATTAATTTAATTTGGATTAATGCTGTACTCATGCTACTATTGTAATTTGATTGGTTACAAATACATTTATGTGAAGAAGTCAGTAAATCCCTGGAAAGTTGCCTTTTTTTAACTTATTTTGACATGGATGAGTACATTTCAATTCAAAACTTATTGACAGATAAATGTTTCCAATTAAACAAATGAAACAAAAATTATACATTATTCTCAAGAATTCTTTAGTACATTATGGTGGACTCATGAACCTCCATGCTTTACGGTTGGTATGTGGTTCTTCTTTTCAGACACTGTATTTCAGTTTTGTTAAACATAATATCTGGCATTGAAGCCAAAGAAGGCCACCTTTGACTAATCTGTCAGAGCACATTTTTCAAGTAGATTTGGTCTTTACCAGATGCTGTCTGGCAAATGACAGTTGTGTTTTGATATAATTTTCTGAGAATACAGGCTTCTTCCTACCTGACCTCCCATGCATGCCAAGTTTCTGTAGTTTCTGACAGTTCACTCATGTACTTTGACAAAGGGAGGCCACAATCAATGAAGATCCCCTGATGATACCCTGGGGTTCTTATAGACATCTATGAGCTTCTTTTGATACGCCAATATACCAAGTCAAAAGGCAGTAACCAGGAACTACACTTTGCTTTATACACAAGAACAGTCCTTGCGTGTTATATTGGCCATATAGCACAAATCCTTGAAGTGCCTTATTGCTCAAATATTCTACACTGAACAATATTATAAACGCCTTTTATTGTGGCCAGCCTAAGGCACACCTGTGCAATACTCATGCTGTCTTGATATGCCACACCTGTGAGGTGGATTATCTCCGCAAAGGAGAAGTGCTCACTAACACAGATTTAGACAGACGTGTGAGAGAAATAGGCCTTTTGTGTACATACAGAAAGTCTTAAATCTTTGAGTTCAGCTCATGATGAATGAGGGCAAAGTCAAAAGTGCTGCGTTTATAATTTTGTTCAGTGTATATAGCTAATATTTTCAAAAGCAACTTAGATGTGATTCAATACATTACAATGAATGGTTCTGTCATGCCCCCGCCTCCGCGATCACGCAGAGGCAGGTCCTCACGTCCCTGAGCCAGTCACACACCCGCTCGTCTCCCTATTACGCATCTGTTCCCAATCCACAATTACGCACCTGTTCCCAATCGACCGATCACCAACAATATTTCCACAGTCCTCTGCCATCCCTTCCCTGCCGGATTATGGTCACATGCGCTACCCAGCTATCCACCAGTCTACTTTCTGTTTGGATTTCCCGTGTATCGACTCGTTGCCCGTCCCCGATTACTCTGCCTGCTCTCTGTCTGCTCTCTGCCTGTACTTCTGCTGCCAGCCCGTGTGTCGGCCTTCTGCCCATCCCTGACTACTCTGCCTGCTATCTGTCTGTACCAACCCACTGCCTGTCCCCGACGTACCTGGGTCGTGTTCGATTGAATGAGGCTAAACAACGGCAGAGGAGGGAGAGTAATAGCTGCCTTTACTGTGGCCGCCCTGGGCATTACGTGGCTACCTGTCCCCAAAAGATTAGTAAATCGGTTGACCCGTTGATCGCCAGCAGAGGTTCGACTAGTCCAACTACGGAACTCCCCTGCGCCTGGACTCCCTGTTACGCCAACATCTGCCACAACGGTCTGCGCCTCAAGATTCAAGCCCTGATAGACTCGGGAGCAGACAACAGCTTTTTGGATTCCACCCTGGTCTCCCAACTGGGGCTCGCAGTGGAACCACTACAGGAGGTCATAGAAGCGGTGTCATTAGACGGCAGACGACTATCCAGGGTCAAGTCCCGGACCGAACCCGAACTGTTGCTCTGCGGTAATCATTCTGAAACTATCAGTCTGCTATTCACTAGCTCTCCCCACATTCTGCTGGTTCTGGGGCATTCCTGGCTTGTGAAGCACAATCCTGTCATCGACTGGGCTGCAGGCAGTATAGTCCGGTGGAGCTCTGCCTGCCACGCCAACTGCCTACTTGCGGCCTCTCCCCAGTCTGTGCCAGCCCAGGCCACTAGTGTCCAGCCGTCCGATTTGTCCGGGGTGCCCATCGCATATCACGACCTCGGGGAGGTGTTCAACAAGCAGGGTGCACTCTCCCTTCCTCCCAGAGGCCCTACAACTGCGCCATTGAGCTACTGCCTGGTGCTACCTTTCCCAAGAGCCGGCTCTATAGCCTCTCCAAGCCCGAGAGAGAGGCTATGGAGAAATACATCAGGGACTCCCTTGACTCAGGTTGCATCCGTCCGTCCTCCTCCCCCTTGGCCGCAGGGTTTTTCTTCGTATGAAAGAAGGACGGCACTCTCCGTCCCTGCATTGATTACAGAGGTCTGAAAACCATAACTATAAAGAACAAATATCTCCTTCCGTTGATGAACTCCACCTTCGACTCCCTCCAGGGCGCCACGGTCTTTACCAAACTGGACCTCCATAACGCATATCATTTGGTTAGGATCAGAGAGGAATCATGGGGTTTAACACACCTATGGGACACTTCAAGTACCTCGTGATGCCATTCGGCCTCACCAACGCCCCGGCGGTACTCCAACGCTTCGTTAATGAGGTGCTGGGGGATATGATTAGGCAAATCGCCTTTGTATATTTGGACGACATACTCATATTCTCCAGGGACCTAACGGAGCATGTCCAGCATGTACGACAGGTCCTCCGTCGTCTGTTAGAAAACCGTTTATATGTGAAGGCAGAGAAATGCAAATTCCACGCGGCAACCGTTTCCTTCCTGGGATACATCATCTCAGTAGGTCAGGTGAGGATGGATCCATCCAAAGTAGAGGCTGTTTTGGATTGGCCAACCCCTGGCTCGAGGAGGGAGCTACAATGGTTCCTGGGGTTTGCTCATTTCTATCGGCGGTTCATCAGGAATTAGAGCCGGGTGGCTGCCCCCCTGACTGCACTCACCTCCAGCGTAAAGCCTTTCACTTGGACCCCGGAAGCAGATGACGCCTTCTGGGACCTCAAGGCCCGTTTTACCTCTGCTCCTGTCCTCTCGCAACCGGAACCGTCTCGCCAGTTTGTTGTCGAGGTAGATGCTTCTGATGTAGGGGTTGGGGCGGTCTTATCCCGACGGAACCCTGAGGACGGGAAGCTACATCCCTGCGCATTCCTGTCCCGCCACCTGTCCCCTGCCGAAGCGAACTATGACATCGGTAACCATGAACTCCTAGCAGTAAAGATTGCGCTCGAGAAATGGCGTCACTGGCTTGAGGGGGCAGAGCTGCCGTTTCTTGTTTGGACAGACCACAAGAACCGTGAGTACATCCGGTCTGCCAAACGCCTCAACCCACGACAAGCCAGATGGGGCCTGTTAGTTTACCCTCACCCAAAGGCCGGGATCGCGTAATGGAAAACAAGATGCCCTATCCTGCGCCTTCCCGAAGGGAGAGGACTCGTGCGCCCCTCCCGACGCGATCCTCCCCAGGAGTTGCATAGTCGGCGCTGCGTTCTTGAAGATCGAGGAGGAAGTGAAGGCAGCCCTCCTGCGCAACCCAGGGCCAGGGAACGATCCCCCTGGTCATCTGTTTGTCCCCGACACCGTCCGGTCGGCAGTGCTACAATGGGCACAGGCTTCTAGGCTGACGTGCCATCCTGGCCTCACCCGCACCCTGGCTTTTCTTAATAGGCATTTCTGGTGGCCGTCTATTCGGAAGGACACTCAGGATTACATTTCCGCCTGCCATGTCTGTGCTCAGAATAAGCATTCCAACTGACCCAGCTCGGGCCTCCTGCATCCCTTGCCAGTTCCACGCTGCCCCTGGTCCCACTTGTCCCTGGACTTCGTCAATGGTCTACCCAACTCGGAGGAAAATACGGTTATCCTTACGACCGTGGACCAGTTCAGCAAGTTCTCCTGATTTTTTCCCTTAGCTAAACTCCCCACGGCGGCCGTATTAGTGAGAGAGATATTCTACATCTTCGGCCTCCCCACCGACATAGTATCCGACCGGGGCCCTCAGTTCACCTCAGCGGTGTGGAAATCGTTCTGCCTCGCCATCGGCGCTACTGTCAGCCTATCCTCCAGCTTCCACCCCCAAACCAACAGTCAAGCCGAAAGAGCCAACCAGGCCCTAGAAACTACCCTCCGATGTTTGGTCTCCACCAATCCCCCTACCTGGTCCGCCCAACTACCCTGGGTGGAATACGCACACAACACACTTCCCAGGCCACAACAAAGATGTCCCTGTTTCAGTGTTTGTTTGGTTATCAGCCCCCGTTGTTTCCTTCCCAGGAGAGGGACCTAGCTGTACCTTCCATACAAACCCACATACGTCATTGTCATCGCACCTGGCATCGCGCCAGAGCCGCTCTGCTCCAGTCATCTAGCAACAACCAGCTGCATGCCAACTGCCGCCGCATCCCTGCCCCAACCTACTCCGTAGGGGATAAGGTGTGGCTTTCCACCAGGGACTTGCCCCTACGGACTGAGTCCCGCAAGCTGTCCCCCCGGTTCATAGGCCCATTCCCTGTGGTACGGGTCATCAATCCGCTTGCGGTCCGTCTCAAACTGCCTCCTGTCTGAAGCCCGTCCGTCACAGCCCTCTTCTTCCTCCTACTCGGCCGCCCCCTCCTCGGATGATCGACGGGGGTCTGTCGCATTCTGGACTCTAGGCGTCGGGGTCGTGGCTACCAGTACCTGGTGGACTGGGAGGGCTATGGGCCTGAGGAACGCTGCTGGGTTCCCTGTCGCCAGATCCTGGATTCCTCTATGCATGCGCCGGGAGTTCCATCATCGGCGGCCGGGTGCCCCTTGTGGTCCGCCAGGTGGCGTCCGTCGTGGGGGGGCACTGTCATGCCCCCGCCTCCGCGATCACGCAGAGGCAGGTCCTCACATCCCTGAGCCAGTCCACAATTATGCACCTGTTCCCAATCGCCCCATCACCAACAGTATTTCCACAGTCCTCTGCCATCCTTCCCCTGCCGGATTATGGTCGATGTTCACATGCGCTACCCAGCTATCCACGAGTCTACTTTGTTTGGATTTCCCGTGTACCGTCTCGTTGCCCGTCCCCGATTACTCTGCCTGCTCTCTGCCTGTACTTCTGCTGCCAACCCGTGTGTCGACCTACTGCCCGTCCCTGACTACTCTGTCTGTACATCAGCCGCCCGCCCATGTCCCACTGCCTGTCCCCGACCGACCCACTGCCTGTCCCCGACTCTTCTGCCAGCCATTGGTCAGTGTCTCTGCCGCCTGCCTGCGCGTAGATTCCCTGCCTGACTCTGATCCCTCTAACTGCCACTCCCTCTCTGCCCTTACAATCCACCCTTGGGTCCTCAACCCCGTCCCTGACAGATTCTGGGAATGAATCCCACAATTCTAGCTTCCCACAATTCTGTTAATGATACGTTTGTTATGTTTTATAAACATATTGTTGTAAATGTTTTGTAACATGTTAATTTTGTGCTTATGAAGGCATTATACATCATTTATAAGATGAACTTCATTTAAAGCTGAACCCAATGCTCTCATAGCTCCAGTTCTTTAAAAAATACAGATTGTCCAAACATACTTAGTATTCAATCCTAGCACTACTTGATATAAACAGTTGTGGGTGCAGGTTATAAATTATTTCATAAAAACCTCATTCCTGTTTTATACCTCAGTGAATGGCATATAATTGGCAAATCAGTATGGAAAAGCATTTCTATTTTTCTAGTAGGAATATTTAAACAATACACCATTTGTTTTCTAGCTTTCATGTAGTAGTTTGTTAATGTAAAATAAAAGGGACCGCACTTCAATTTATGCCATGTGTAATAAACCGACAGGCAGGAGAAATACTGTGAGAAATTATTTGCGAGATATTTTATGTTTTTTTATGCCAACAATGGCTGAAAACTGTGATGGGATCCAGCACACTGATGTGTCAGATTTGGTAATGACATTGTGCATGGATTTTATTCTTATAGTGTATTCATTTTATTTTTTGTTCAGTGTATTGTGTGTCAGAAATGTGCTGTAAAAATGAAATTACATTTAATTATCATCACTCCTTACCCCAAAAAGTCATCACATTCTATTTACCTCTAGGATTGGAGAACCAAGGCAGAAAGCCACATTTCTCAGTATCTGCTAAAGTAAGAGTATGAACCAAAGTAGATTCCCAAATCTATGGTGGAGGCTGAACACTGAGTCAGCAGTCTTTGATAGACGTACAGTCAGGTACGTAGAGTCATGCTGCAGGATCACTGGAGTATTTCAGATGAAAGAAATGTCAAGGACTGTAGTGTGAGTGTAGTGCCATGAACCAATAGGTTAGTGGTTCAAATCTCTGATCTGAGATGAAAGATTTGTTGTGCTGACATCCAGTAAGGCACTTAACTCTAATTGCACATGTAAGTTACAATGTAGTTATAGTACATAAGCATACAGAGCATTACCAATCAGATCATCACAAGAAACAAAGATGGCAATGAATTAGAAGGTTCAGGAACTTGTACGTCAGTGGTCCACTACTTCCACCATTACTTCCAGATAAAACTTCTTCAGTATATTTGCCATGAATTTTTTATGAAACAGAAAAACATAAGCACTAAAAGCCAAACCCACTTTTTTAAATGACCTTTCAAAAGCACATTCTTCTTCTATGTGAAGAGTCTCAAGGAAACAAGGCATAAATGATTTACAAGAAACAGCTTGTCTTCATATTAATCGTCAAAGTAGGCTCCCTAGTGCAGATGGGTGGCTTCCATGTAGCTACAAAATATATGTACGTAGTAAAGCAAATCATCCTGAGCCCACCCTAGCCTTTAGTCACTCCATGGACCATGATCATAGCTCACTTGGTTATTTTGATTCCTACATGATGCAAGTGTGAAAATGTGTGTTCAAATAATGTAAATAAACAATGAACCAGGAAAGCCTAGCTCAGACTACCCACAATAGAATATGTTGCCCCCTCAAGGTTTGAAGCCAGTTCACCCTCATGAAAGGCTAGTTCATTAACCACCACACCACAGACCTGTACTTATGATGGTTGTCAGTACAGCCTCTTGTGTCTACCCTGAACAAATCCTCTTTTGCCACTGGCTGTCTTAACAGCGCACTGGCCATTTGTGAAAGATATTGATACAATTAACTGACCAATGTTTCTAACTAAGTTTACCACCACCACAAATAGCGTCTATGAACTATATGGTGTTTGGCGATGGCCGTTTTCACAGCATATTAGCCAGTAATAGGCTTTACCAGTATGAACATGTCTTGATTTGTTTCACCTGCCCTCTGTTGTCTACCACCAGGAGGTACTTCGCTTTGCCTGTGAGGAGATACAAACGCGGGACCTACAGATTGCAGGTCTGCATCTCTAACCTCTATGCTATTTTAAAAGGAGTACTCAGTCAGTCAGTCAGTCACTCACTCAGTAAGACATGTTCACTCCACTTATGCGGTCCGGCAAAAAGCTCAAATTATATAAAATAATGTAGTTATTAAATATATCATATAAATGCATACATTTGGGAGATCTTGCCAAGGACCCCTGGTATTATATCCTTTGTCTAGAGTGCACACCCTTAACCAGCTGAACAGTTATGAATCTATGAGAATATTTTTACGCTTCCTGGTTTGTGGAACAGAAGTTTAGCATAGCTGCTTAAGTTCATCTTGTTAAGTGAAGATACAGTTTATTGTTTGTGGAAGAAAGATCCTTTATCTAGTTTATATCTCTTTGTTTTGGAGTGTTCGTACACAATATCGGCCACTTCACTCATGCCAAATCTTGGCAGATTGAGTAGACAATGAGTAAAATACAGACAGCTGCTTATATTCTGACCTGTGAAAAAGTTGCCTGTTATAATCGAATCCCACACAAACAGGCTGAAATTCCTGGCATTTCTTTCAAATTGTTCTTACACAAATGATGTTACACTGCTCAAAAAAATTAAGGGCACACTGAATTCATACATGTGGTCTCAATTAACAAAATGTATAAAAGATCAAAATCTTTACAGAACATTGTACAATTTGTTACGAACAAAAGAATGTAACAACGGTCAAT
>JACXGJ010001459.1:68122-83397 GCA_016801105.1 Esox niger | reverse complement strand
GTGTGGTGTAGTGTGGTGTAGTGTGGTGTAGTGTGGTGTGGTGTGGTGTAGTGTGGTGTAGTGTGGTGTGGTGTAGTGTGGTGTAGTGTGGTGTAGTGTGACGGTAGTGTGGGGAGATGGTAGTGTAGTGTGAGGGTATGGTATGGTAGTCTGGGGGTGTAGTGTAGTGTCATGATAGCGTGGTGTGAGGCGGTGATAGAGCAGCAGTCCAGGGGAACAATTACCTCATTGTTCTGCCACCAGGGAGTCAAACTCTGCATCCACAACGGCCCCCTATTCCCTATGTAGAGTAATTCATTTGACCAGTGTTCATAGAGGAATCCATCAGGCTCTGCACAACAGCAGGGCACTACCAACAGAACAGGGTGCGATTTGGGGCACAGTCTCATCTCAGCACTCGAAGCCTCCGACCCACAGGACACAATAAGAGTGTTTTGTAAAAGCACTTTGTGACAAATGCTGATGTAAAAAGGGCTTTATATATAAATTGGATTGATGATTGATTGATTCATTCAGTCTACTGGGACCAGCAGCTGTTGTTCAAGAGCCACTCAAGCCTCAACTTGTCCCACACATACAAACACACATGCAAGATATATGTTCCTCCCTCCCAATGATCCAGAGACATATCTTGGATTGTGTTAAAGACTACATCCTAAAAATTATGCTGCCATTTTATTAGACTACGCATGGTCTTTGGCAGGTGACTATTCTACCAGAGGATATTATTCTGCCAGAGGAGACTATTCTGCCAGAGGAGACTATTCTGCCAGAGGAGACTATTCTGCCAGAGGAGACTATTCTGCCAGAGGTGACTATTACACGCTGACAAGTTAGTCCACAGAGACAAGATATTCCATGAAGGGCAGATGTATCGTCACATCATGTGAATATTCAGAAGTGATGCCTTTTGCGAACGCTGACAATTGCTGCGACGGCTTGGCTACTCTTCTGTGACCTTTCTGTAGAAGACAACTATTCTGCAACGGTAGAGCGTGCTGCGGAAGAGCGCTGTTTGCATTCTGTGTGAGGCCCTTTTATCTGGAAGGTTATTATACGGTAGGTGGTTCTTAAAGCGCCACAGCGTGGAGCAAAACGGAGAGCGAGAAAATACATTTGTCCAGAGGTGACACAACCTGAGAAGGTTGCAGACACAGCACAAGCCTGTCTCCAATCAACCCTTTCCGAGACAAGCAAGCAAGAGCATAAGAAATACAAATAGAGAATGAATGCACAGGTAGACAGAAAAAGACAGAAAGAAATAATACAAGACAACTCAATAAAAGGCAGAAACATATTTACAATAACAGCCAGACGGTTGGCAAGGAAATGTAGTAAGAGAGAGGCTCAACCCAAAAAAACAGAACCTCTAAATGCTAACTTTTTTTTCATTCAAGCATTATATTATCAAGTAAGCGCCAGAGAACACATTTTGATTCACAGCAGTGACCTTGGGAGTTGTTACATGGGAGATGGGAGGGTCCGATCGGAAATATAAACAGAGAATATCTGAGAATTGTGACTGACACTAAAGCATAAAAAAGGCCATCACAATGTATTCACTCACTCGGCAAGCATAGCTCTGCAATTAAGACACCATACACAGATTTGGTGTGCATAAATGTTGCACTAAATAAGGTGGAAACTGAGCTGCACTTCCTAATGTTTGGCCAAATGCACACATTATGGAGACACACATATCCTAAAATACACAATAACAAAACAGCCAATTTGGAACCAATCACGTTATTTTCCCAATAACAATACTTCCAATATAGTTCTCTACAAATAATATTCTCTACAAACTTCCTGAGTGTCAGGTTACTGTCAATGTCTGATTGCTTTTGCCCTTGTCTTAGAAACTGCAGAGGTAGGGAGGGAAACTGCAGAGGGAGGGAGGGAAAGAGAGAGGTAGAGAGCATGGGAGAGAATCAGAGCAGGGGGAAGAAGCTGCAGAGGGTGAACCCCAAGGTTTAGAGGGAGAGAGAATGAAAGAGATGCAAATACAGCTACGAAGAAAATACGAATACGAAGAAACAAAACCTGTCTTCCTTCCTATTTTCTTGGACTCCTCCCTCGATTTTGCTTAACCTACAGTATTGGCTTGGACTGGCTGATGACTACTGACGGTGTTCAGGCTGGTTGGAGTGGCAACACCACACACCAAATCTTCAAGCCACTAAACATTAAGAGTAACCAATTAGTAGTAGAATTAGTTTAGCCCATGCAATCTCTGAAACTGGTGCTAAATAAGGATTCATTTCACTTGTCCATTCAAACAAGCGCAGTCTCCCTTGTCTTCCTTGACTCTATCTTTTATTGCTTGTCCCAGACACTCTTTAATGCAAAACCCTTGGGGTGAATTAGGCTTTAAGAGTGTTTGGGTCAGGATATGTGAAGCCGGTGCGTTGGAGGCTAGATTTGGAGTGAAGTTGCGTAGCTGAAGAGAGAGATGGTCAGTTCATGACATAATTATCCATAGGCGACCGGCCAACATACCAGCGGAGAGGGCACTGTGATATTCCTGACTGGTGGAGACAGAGATGGGAATTATTCGCTCATCTGGCTGCTGTCACTGTATAGGTCGTAACCTTGTAATGTTGACCTTGGTCACACTTGGATGTGGTTGTCAAATATTATACCCAGGTTGTGAATGTCATATCGAGGCTTTAGCTGGCTGACATTGGTAATGGTGATGGGGGTGGGGGGCAATCAGGATGACCTCAGTCTTTTTGCAGTTTAACTGGAAACTCTGCTCCTTCCACACATTGATGTGATGCTTGCAGATGACCCAGAGAGCAGGGCTACTGGCGCTGTCTGTGTTCATAAAGACACAAAGCTGACTGTCTTTGTCTTATCAGTGAAAGCCAGTGTATGTCTCCAGCATGTAGAACAGAAGAGGACAGGCTGGTGTTTTTAATGGCTTCAATTAGGTTTGAAAGCGCCACGGCTTTTTGTTGTAATTTACATTTTAGTTGTTTAGCTGATGCTCTCATCCAGAACATCTTACATACATTATTGATGGCATACATTTGGCAACTTGAGTACTTTTAATTGTTTTGTTTTTATTTCAGGTAATGGGAATCCTCAACATCCCTGCTGTGTTAATAGCTTTCAGACTCCCGAGCTGAACACCTCTTTCTTGGACAGAGAAGGTAGAAGAAATTTTAGAGGGAAAGTAGTGGATACAGAGCCTTAACTGATACAGTCTCTGGACGCGGAGCCGGTTAGGACGCTGAGCCGTTTAGGACGCTGAGCCGGTTAGGACGTGGAGCCGGTTAGGACGCGGAGCCGGCAGGGACGAGGAGCCGGCAGGGACGAGGAGCCGGCAGGGACGAGGAGCCGGCAGGGACGAGGAGCCGGCAGTGACGAGGAGCCGGCAGGGACTAAACAAATTTCCACCCACATGGATGTGCTGCAGGGGAAACATTGTGGTAGGAATCTACAGAACATCTGAACCCTAATTAGCTTTGACTGTATCTGGTGACTATGTGAACTGGATGTGATGTGAGGGCCGACCTTCCTGAGACTTCATCCTCCTGTATGACGCCTGTGTTACCTCCCTGGGATGCCGGGTCATCATGTGAACACGCTGTAGGCCAATCAATATCGTTCTAGTCTCCGTCAGGTGTCAAGACAACATGTTTTACATGTCTTTGTTTTAAACCGTTATACTTTTTTCATTGATCTACAGGCGACCACTTTTCGTTCTGTGTACCAAGAGAGGACACTATAGGTAGGTTGAGTGGTGTCATTGATTTTCCAGTAGATTTAGTCTAACACCGTTTTTAGATCTCAGTTGCTTGATTTAAGTTATTGATTATCTCCACAGGATTTAGTCAAACACAGTCACCTCAGGTTCTTGACTTTCAGTCAAATGCATTACAGGGAACATGACTTCAGACTGGTCGGCGATTGGGGCAAAGACAGTTTTGACTGGGTCAGTGTGAATTGGACTGCCACTCAAGGCTCAGCTATGCTGTGTTGTCAATCCATCTCCTTCATGTTTCTCTACTGCTCCTTTTAATTCAGGCTGGGATTCTTTTCCAAAGGCACTCGGTTCCATGCATAGTGAACTACTCTGTATGTTTGACCCTACCACTGCTGTGCATTTCTAAACCTGCCCTATTCACTGTGGTGGATACTGTTAGTTCTGACATAACTGTTCTTATAAACCTCTCCAGTCCTATTCCTTGAGATGGACACTGTTAAATCTGACATAAATATTGTAGGGTCAGTTCTACCTTTGCTTCAGCTTTGTAATGGTTGCCTTGGAAACAAACTTTCATAGATTAAATCAGTCAGCCTGCAAAAGGCTTCAATCCTAATCTGTGCAAAAAGTTATGGGCTTTCATTTCAGGACTATCACTCATACAGCAGTCAGTATCTAAGAGCCAATGCTGCCAAAACTAGAGCCAAGTGGTAAACATGAACCAGACGATTTGTGTTTTGGGCTAAATATGGGTCTTCCCTCTGTTTGCCATCTGCTCCTGTGGATGGAGGCCTCTGAAGCTCTAAAGTATTTACTATAAATGGACGTCACACTGAAGGAAAAGGTGCACAATAAAGGGTTCAAGTGTAATGGGTTGTTTCTTTCATAATTGCCCTGAAAGAAATGCAAATGTAGCCAACTCACACATTTGGACTTGCGTATGTAAGAGACGTTTTGACTCCTAACAAAACAAATCCAGTAGGCTACCCGGGGTCCAGAATAAACCTGATAAGAAAACATACATTTCACCAAGCTTTACCGTCTGTTGCCCTGCTTTGCACAGGTTTCCTGTTATTCTTATTATTTTTAAGATTCAGATATCATTCAGTTCCACCTTCAGCTTCATCGCCAGTTTTCTACAAGATGATTTCACCCATAAATTAAATGTTTGTGGTGTATGTTCCCTGAGGTGAGGGATTCAACATCAAAGAACACACCAAGCTTCCACCGATAAGAACACAGCTACAAGATCAGAAAATGAATGAACTCCCATGTGCATGAAAGCGCCTGGCTGGGTAGTTGCAAGTTAAATTGTATATTGCAAATGTGAGGAATGAATATGTGGTTCTACTGCCGCAGGGGAGGGCAGAGAGTACAACCACATGAGGTCAGTAATGAAATGCAGTACTTGGGTGACGAAGGACAACATTAGCGTCACTGTAACGGAACCTGGGCTGTACCCGGTCTTTTTGGGCTAAAAGATCAGAACTGGTTGGTCCTTGTTCAAGGTGATCATGTGCAGAAGGGAACGGACGGTCCGTTCAAGCTGCTGGAACACATTTATCGGTACCACACAAGGCAACCAGATGGAACAGAAGTTGCGAGGATATATGAAGGTCTTTCAGAGCAACGAGCACAGTCTAGAGGCAGACGCCTGTGTCAGTCTTGGTTTCTGATAGAAACCCTGTGATGTAGCATAGCAGTGAGAAGTCTTATGTCCACCCAGTAGGGTGGTTTAGGCTGCAGTTCAACACTGATAGTTTATTACACATCCCGGTGTCCAAGCAGTAAACAGAATGCAGCACTAAATACATTAACTCTGTAATTAATGTAGCACTCCACTCACATTGGATTTAACAGTCTAGCAGGAGCTCCAATCCAGAGAGCCCCACGGCCGGGGAATTTATCGCCAGGTAGCCAGGCCAGAACACAAAGGGACCGCACTGTATGTTATAAGAATTAAACGGCAATTTTTTCAAAACACTATTGCGACTGTGGTTCCGGACCAAAAAAAACGTTTGGAATCACTAACTTTTGGAATCAAAAGAGATTGACTTTTTTTCAAGAACAAAGTGGCAAGATGCATCACTCTTGTTCAGAACTATCAGTTGAGTGTATTTGACCGAATGGAACAACGTGTAAACATGTGAATCTAACAGGAACAAGGATTGTGCTGCTTCATAGACAGTGGTATTGTGTGCGGGAAGCAGCAGTGAAGAATAACAAAACTATAAATAGATGTTACAAGGATGTGTTTCAAAATATTGCATGCGTTGAGCTCGAAATTATGTTATTCCTTCATCAAAAACTTGTCTGAAGGTTGGTATTGAAAGCACACGCACACAATTGGACATACCCATTTTCAGTATTTCTCATTTATTGAATAGGTCATTGGAATTTTATTCAACTGCAAGTAGATTCAACAAGACTGCTTTAGACTCATTTGTGGTTTTGACCGGAAAGAGAAGAGGTGAAATATTGATATTTTCATTAGGCCTGCTGTGCAGAAGAATATTTCCTTAAATATGACTTAGTCACTTGTTTCTCTGTTTCTGACATTGTTTTGTTTGTGAGCTTCGTGACAATTTTAGAGTTTAAACACGTTTAAACTGTAACTTCTAACAAAGACTAGTCGGATTCAAGATAGCATTGTACAGACAGGCAAGCGCAGTAACACCGTTGCCATGGCAACCACCTCCTCCCTCAAAGCTGAAAAAAAAGATTTGGAATGTTATTTTACCTAGAGACAAAAAGTGAAAAGATATTTTGCAATATTATGCCACACTTTTCTACTTACTGAGAATACATTTATTTGAAAGATATTACACTGCATATTCATGGGTTGTTATTTATGTG
Source organism: Esox niger (assembly GCA_016801105.1). Classification (NCBI taxonomy): domain Eukaryota; kingdom Metazoa; phylum Chordata; class Actinopteri; order Esociformes; family Esocidae; genus Esox; species Esox niger. The sequence continues at coordinate 76,829 of JACXGJ010001459.1, read as the reverse complement.
TCAAATACACTGGCTGGGATTAAATCTAGCTACCTGCCACAGGGTCTGTCAGACCAAAGTCTTAGATTGAGGCACCATGGTTTTTATACATGTTATATTACATACATCCACATGGCCTTGGTGCCCATGCAAATGAAGCATCCTCTTAAGGAAAAACAGCAGTGTCCCTCAAGTCACAAAATTCCACCCCTGATGACGAGGACAAAACAGTATGTAAATAAGTTCCAAAATGGTTAAAAGAGGTTACCTGTGTCCGATTTGATCCAGAAGGAAAGATGTACAGCTCGTTATGCAGAGATGGATGTAAATTAAAATACCTTTCAAAACATGTAGTCTCTGCTATTAGACAAATATTAAATCTGACTCGCTTGGCCATAAGAGCTAATGTCAAGCCCTGACGCCTACCGAACTATCCACAACTCAAGACTTTGTCCGAGCTTGTCCTACTCTCCTAGCTCACACACACTCTTCACTCCTACAGGTCAATCTCCACTCAGCAGCCCGCAGCAGACTAACGCTAAAGGCTGACAGGCATGTCAGTTGGGTGGCTTTTTGGCTTTTTCCAGTCAGGGTCAGGGATCGACATGGAAAAATCCACCCACACCGACAGACAAACACACACACAAAACATTAAATAAGTATATGCGGTCCCAAAGCATCCGTGAATAGAAATGCTGACCTGGGAGCACGTCCCAGCCACCCACTTATTATCATCATTCATCGTGATGTAGAAGGCTAAACTGATCCTAGCTCAGAGCCCCTACCGTGAGCAGGATCAAGCCACTGACCTACTTTAGCGGAGGAAAGGCCTGCCTGGACCAAGCCAAGCAACAACCGCAGAGATTCAGTGGCCAAGTATTGCTGAAAGTCTTCCAGCTTCCTCAGAGAAACAAGCTGTCCAGAGTGGCTGACGGTCAAATGGCACCTTATTCCGGAGAGTCATCTAGTTTGGACCACTTGACTCTAGTCAAGCTCTGGTCAAGCGTAGCACATTAAAAGAGGGCAAAGGTGGCCATACCTGCTCCTGCAGAGACACGTTCACCGTATGGTGTGTATTGTATTTAACCAGCCTGACGTGTTGAAATTAGTCAGTTACTTTAAAAACCTATTAGATCAGCTGACCTGGTGTTCCGCCCAGTCAGAAAAACACGCTGTGGTAGCCGCCGCCCACCAGAAAGATGGCATTTTCATTTGGGATGCATTCAGTGATGGGGGCATTTCTGCTAAATAATTTCCCAAAGTTTGTTTGAATATCTAAACTCACTTCAGGGAAGCCATGTTCACGAGCTGCCGTTAGGGCCCATTAAGGCCCATTAAGGCCTTTTCTTGAGGTTCCTCAAAAAAATAATTATGAATTCAAATTATATTTCTTAAATCTAACTTCTCACTTACAACCTTGTTTCCAAAAAAGTTGGAACGCTGTGTAAAATGTAAAGAAAAACAGAGCTCAATGATGTGAAAATCATTGAAACCCTATATTCAATAGAAACTTGTATCAAGACAACATATCAAATGTTGAAACTGAGAAATGTTATTGTTTCTTGGAAAATACATGCTCACTTTGAATTGGATGCCAGCAGCACGTTTCAAAAAAGATGGGATAAAGGCAACAAAAGACTGGAAACTAATTAATTCAGTAAAATTATTGGGAATTAAAAGATCATTCCAGAGAGGATGGGTCTGTAAGAAGTGAGGATGGGGAGGGGTTTACCACTCTGTGAAAGACTGTGTGGGCAAATAGTGCCTCAATTCGAGAATAATTTATCACAATGTAAAATTGCAAAATAACAGGGAACATCCGCATCTACAGAACACAATATATATAAAAGATTCAGAGAATCTGGAGTAATCTCAGTATGCAAGAGACAAGGGCAAAAAACATGATTGGAGGGCTGTGATCTTCGGGCCCTCAGGCGGCAATGAATTAAAAACAGACACGGTCCTGTAGTGGAAATAACTACACGGGCTAAGGAACACTTACGAAAACCAATGCCTGTGAACACAGTACATCACAGCATTCACAGATGCAAGTTAAAACTCTACCATGCAAAGAAGAAACCAGACAGAAACAACATTCAGAAGTGCCAGCACCTTCTCTGCGCCAGAGCTCATTTAAAATGGACTGAGGGGGAAGTGGAAAACTGTTGTCTGACAAATCAAAATTAGAGAATATTTTTTTGACAATAATGGACGCCGCATTCTCCAAGCTAAAGAGGAGACGGACCATCCGGCTTGTTGACTAAGTCCACAGAGCAAAAGCCAGCATCCGTGATGACATGGGGGTGCATTAGTGCACATGACATGGGTGACTTGCACATCTGTGAAGACACCATAAATGCTGAACAATATATACAGGTTTTGGAGCAACATATGCTGCCATCCAGACAGTGTCTTTTTCAGGGAAGGCCTTTCATATTTCAACAAGAGAATTCCAAACCAAATTCTGTATGTATCACAATTACATGGTTCTGCAGTAAAAGAGTCTGGGTGCTAAACTGGCCTGCCTGCAGTCCAGACCCTATTGAAACATATGGCGCATTATGAAATGACAAATACAGCAAAGAAAACCCCAAACAATTGAGCAGCTGCAATCCCATATCAAGCAAGAATAGACAACATTCTACTATCAAAACTACAGCGATGGTTCTCCTGAGTTCCCGAATGCTTACAGAGAATTGTTAAAAGGAGAGGGAATGCAACACACCAGCAAAGATGCCCCTGTCCCAACTTTCTACACACATTGCTGGCATTCTATTCAAAATGGCCATGTATTTCTCCAAAAACAATGCCATTTCTCACTTTCAACATTTCATATGTTTATTACCTTATTGTACTTGTTTTTATCAAATATATGGATTAATGAGTTGCACAGCGTTGCATTGTGTTTTTGTTTTTTTTACGCAGCGTGCCAACTTTTTTGGAAACCGGGTTGTAATTTTTTTTTTTCAAAGCATCCAGATTGCTTTGTGCGATCACTACTGGCTTCATCAATCAAATGCATTTGACAAAGCCTCATTCTACATCAGCAGTTGTCACAAAGTGCTTTTACAGATACTCAGCCTGACCTTCATGTCTGAGGTCTGTGCTGCTTTCCATCGCCACTGGGCTACATACACTTGTCTCAGCCTGCAAGGTCCCGGACATGATCATTCAAGCTGGTTCCACCGCCAAGCTGCACTGTACTAATGAATACAACCTTACCCTCTTAGATTCCTTTAATGCTTAAGATGCAGTCTGAAGATTTTTCGCTGCTGTCAAGCCAGGAGGGGTCTCCAAAAATTGTGTTGAGTCAGGTGTGTCTTTTTGTGCCCCATACGTGCTTTAGAACAAGGAATTGCATGGCTGATTGAGGTAATACAGCAATTGTACTTTGAGATTATGTACATATGAACAACATATTACACAAGCAGTACACAATTTGAAATTCAAAAATATGTTGATGGTTGCAAAAGAGTTTCACTGCATATTTAAGGTAAGCAAATGTTTTCATGTTTGGAAAGACAATCAGAATAATATATTAATTTTAACAACTGATAGACAAGTAGCACCCACACGGAGAATCCTCCTTCAGAGTTTTGACAGGACAGAGGGATCAAGGCGCCCAGACCGTTCAAGTGTATTGAACGCATTTACAATTCTTAATGACTTTAAAATTAAATTTGTAAGTACTACTAAAGGAGTACCACCACTGAATTTTAGGGCTAGCACTTCCTTCCAGTCGATCTAAAAGATACGGGATCTGGGACATGGCTCGCTAGCTAGCCAGTCAGCCAGCTACTCTAGTTTTATATCCAACTTTGGAAAATAGAGCTTGTGATTTTCTAGCAAGCTTTCTTTTGAAGAAACGTTTTGGATGTTTCTTCAAAATATTTAGCCACACATTCTATGCAGACCTATACATGACAGTTATTCCAACCAGCTTGTCGTTAAATGCGATAACATTGACAACCACCACGGCACTGCAGCTCAGCAGCTGTACAGCAGTAGTATTATGACAATGCATCAGTAAACTCCCTTCACCTCTTGTAGAAATAGCAAGGTATTTCAGTCAAAGCATTGGTGCTATCGGGAAAAGACTAGGGGAAAACGACGAACTGGCTTTTACCTTGGGATGCAACTCGGAGACGATCCATCTATTTCCCATGTGGCGAACAGGTTCATGGGCACCGGTCGGTTGAGTGCCCCACCACCGAAGCTGAGCCGGCCACTTCGCTCCGCCATGGTTTGTTATGAGGCTGGCTGAACCACGACCACACTCAGCGGTAAAAAAATATATCAATAACAATATAATAGTTTTTGATAGTAAGGGCGTTGGTAAAAATCAGTTCTTCAAGCGGTTATGTTGGTACAATGTGGAGTCAGCGCAGCGGGTTGTGTTCTCGCTTTTTTCCATGTCGGACTCCCGTGCACTGTTCACTGGAACTGCAGTACCATGCTCCCGCTGCCACCCCCAGGAAATAACGTCATTCCTGGCAATGGTCGCATTTGTTCAGTTCGGGCACACGCTCAAGCGAAGTGGCATGCAGGCAATGCCCTTGCACCGCACGTTCCATCCAACCTACATGCACAAAAATGTCAAGAAAATGTATAAAATCAACGTGAATAGATCAATTGTTATCTAACTGGAAAGCTTTCAGACACCATCTTCGCTCGTCTCCAAGCAACCGATTAGGCGTGGTCTGCAGGTGCACCCTCTTCGAAAATGTTTATGGTGCTGCTAAGATTAATGCATTTATTCTTAATAGTGTTTTAAATGGATCAGTACGGTATTTCCATGGACCTACTGCACCATCGTCGAAAGAAAGCGGTGATGCCGTGTATACCGCCACATCATACAGGCCTATTGGGATGTTCACACTTATTTTTCTCACATAAATCATTAGCTTAAAAATAAGCTTTTTTATGACCCAGAGAAGACAATGACAATTGTGGAGTTGGTTCAGAGGAAAAAAACTGTATCTAAATATTGTCAGCAAAGCATCCTGTATACTCCCAGTTTAACAGTGACATAAACTACCGTACGATCTTTGATCTGTGGCAGTTGCTTGGCTCAGTATGCTCTCAGATCATAACTGGCAGTATACTGAACATACTTTAGTAACATGCATTGCTCAATAACGGCATCTAGTGGTATGAATCCGTTCATACATATATACTTGCGTTCTCTCAACTTTCTCATTCAATGGATTATAATTAAGCAAGTGGCTAGTAATCACAATTGAGATGGGTTGTGAATCAGCTAGAGGTATTAACGGGTGCAGAGTTGGATCCGTTCCTAAATTAACCAACGTCTTTCCCACAATATTTTTTATAACTTAAATTACAAAAAGACCACTATCCTGCCGCGAATGTCTTACATTAATTCCGATATTTTTGTCGGCATGTTGGCCTATTTCTACATAGCCAAAAGGTTTAGCAGATTTGGTTAAAAAAAAAGAAGTATATTATTGTATAAATCTTTCTCTACTTAAGCCTAAGGTGCTGATTGAAGAACAATATCTAAATAGCGACCTGAGCTAGATTCCCCAAAAGGAATCTGTTTTGGCTGCTTGCGTGACTCAACGAAAGCACGCAAGCAGCCGAGAATACAATGCCCAAACTGTCCGCACCACACTATCAGGGGATATATAGCCTACCAGCTGGCCCTACACGATACTGATGGTTCAGGTGGAGATCCGAGGGCTCAATGCATTCGGTGTAGACTATGCTTATATGCATATATCATCGGTATTTTTACAAAAATATTATCTGCGAGAATGCTGGTATGCCGGTGGAATGTTCCCAGTCTATATCCTGTCCTGTCGTCTAGAGGCATACGGCTACACGATAGGCCCACAGTAAGAGGCAATACTTTGTTCATTTATACATATTTTAATAAAGAAGCATTAAGTACATTGCAAGAGTACGGGTAAGACATCTCAAACGAATCAGTCGAAGTCTGAGCAGAGTCCGTGCACACGCTGTTGCTAATAGGAATATAGCCACACTCTGACATTTGTAAACGTTATTCATGATAAGAAATCGAATTAACTGGCCTATTACAGTACTTACTTTTAAAACAAAAGGAAAATGAAATACTATCTTCACATTATACAAGAACCTAAGAGTTAGCCTGGCTTAAATAGCCCTGTCCTACAACAGGGGATATATTTAACAATATAATTAAATGTGTATCGTATCGTTCATTTTGCGGCTGTGAAAAATATTCCATTTATATAAATGTATAGCCTCTGTCAGCAGCAGCCAGTCACACGAGGTGCTGACGTGCATACGATTTTGGTATCAATTGACTATTAGATTTAAGATACGTATTCTCATTCAACAGCTGCCTTTACGACCGTTCATAACAGACGGATCCAATCCGTTCAGTCAGTAAATAAATCATTAACGCACAACCGATATCCGTTGCAATTACATCAGACCCTAGAAAAGACTTCGGACCGAGAACCCGCTCGGATTTCGGGTCGGGTGGACACATGTATACCTCTACAACCAGCTACATGCGTGAATAACAATGCTTTGAACGAGACGGAATGTTACAAGTCATACATCATGAACTGCTAACTTTAATCTGTAAGGAAAATAACCGTTACCACTTCACAGATTTGCTTTAGAACAACAATTCCAATTAATAATTCAAAAATCTAATTAATGACACTTGCAAGAAATATTTTATTTTGTAGCCAACCAGTTGAGTCAACAATTCACATTTCCTTGGCTGTCAACCAGCAAACGCTGTTGTCAGTCGTATCGGATCACATCAAAACGCAGTAAGACCTACAGAAAGTCGGGTTGTATCTATTAAGTCCACCACCATCGGGAAAACCCGTTGCTCCAAAAATTGGTTTCCACTGAAGTTTAGTTGTAACCAAACGAACAGGGTCCTAAGGTTCCTGAGAACAACCCAAAGTTATTAAATTCAGGAGAAATAAGCCAAGGACACAAAAAAAAATCGGGGACAACTATCGAAGTAAATTTTAGCTGAGTCACGTTGAACAGAAACCAAGACAACAAATCAGAACACGTACAAGGCAATGATTGCCCCCATCAAGAACACCAAAACAAACTGAGAAAGCACTGTCAGATTACACCGTATCCACATAGGACAGCTGCAATAGAACACCCATTTGATGATCAGTGAAGTGCATGTAAGGGGGGAAAAAGCAATGTTATCTTCGCTATTGTTTAAGCATTTTGGGGGAGGGTTAGTTGAAATCTTGGGTGTAAATTGGAATCAGACAGGCATTGTATCAAATAGGCCAGATCTGGAGCATTAAGTATGGATTAAGTCATTAACTTCAAAAATGTTACAAATGTAACGTAACACAAGATAGAGCAACCTGCAGAGAAAACGGTAGAAATCATAAACAGGACGCACTGAAATCACACTGTACATCTCATTAAAAGTTTGTTTCTCAAAAAGGAAATGTTTAATTATTCAGAGAGCAAAGACAAAATTAGAAGTTGAACTGGGGAAGCAAGATCCAACCTACAATGTGTAAAACAAAAAGCCTTCCTTAAAAAATAAAAAATAAACTTACACATTACAGGGTGGCCAAAATCATGACAAAAGGTTTTAAAAATGAGAGATTGTAGGAGAAAACAGCATCCCCAAGGCAAGCCTCCTCTTCATTCATCCATCCATCCGACCCACGCTAGCTGATAGCCGGTCGCCACAGTCTGAGCAAGACATGACAACGCTTCAGTCCACGCTACTACAGCAACGGAGGCTGGCAGCTACTCTAAAAACTAGAGGACAGGCGCATCGGAATAGAAGGAACAGAACATGGAGCGGCCAAACACTGTCCCTCGCCATCGATTCCAACGAGCCCGTCCTCCCCTCCACCAGCCACTGCTGCACCACTACCCCGGAAACGGCACGAGGTTGGCGCCGCTCAGTGCTGGCTCTCAACCGACGCAGAGCGAGACCGGGACCGGGACTGCTTCCGGGCCGCGGCGGGGGAACGGGAGGGAGGGGTGCGAGAACGGGCGGCGGGGGAACGGGACCGCGCGGGAGGGGTACGTGATCTGGATCGGGTCGGGGAGCGTGAGGTGGAGCGGTGTGTGGCCCGGCCTCCTGCTCCAGAAGACGGCTTCTTCTCTGGTGTGCGGCTGGCAGAGCGGGAACGGGGGCTCCTGGAGCGGTTGCGGCTCCTGCTGCGGCTGGGAGACTTGGAGCGGGAGCGGCTACGGGAACGGGAATAGCTGCGGGAGCCACGGGAACGACTCCTGCTGCGGCTGGCGGAAAGGAAAAATGATGTTAGTCGCGATTAAGAGCAAGCCTGCTAACCGACAACAGTGTATGTTGGGAGATCCAGTGAAAGTAATAACGGTACCGGCTCTTGCGATCCTCAGACAGCTTCAACTTGCGTCCATTTAAGTCGGTTCCGTCAAGCTTATCAATGGCGTTCTTCATGTCACTGTGTGACGCGAACTCCACCACTCTGAGGGGAGGGGGAAAAAAATAAGTCAGTACTTGCCTCAAATGTAGTCTCAGCCTAAGAAAAAAAGGCAGGCCCCATACCAATTCAAAAGTGGATGCTTTGCACTCTACCCACTTGGAATGAAGGCAGTCCATTTGGCCCTAAATAGTGTAACTAAGACCCATTTCAACCTTTCAGGCAGTACTGTAGCAAACTATTTCGCCACCGTTACACCCCCCCCCCCCCATTTCTGTTAGCTTAAAACTGGACCTAGAGCCAGCCAT
>JACXGJ010001459.1:0-68022 GCA_016801105.1 Esox niger | reverse complement strand
TCCTGTGGTAAAGCATGCACAAGTCAGCAACTGACCCAAACACTGTAGAATGTGGACGGAGGGTTCTGTGAACCTGGGGCAAGAGATGTAAAGCAACACAACAGCCAACATCCATTCACCCCCACCCATCCACCCCCCACCCCTGTAACACTGAATTCCACATCAACACCATGGAATCTGATTGGCTGGCGCGTCAGACGGCGGCGTTTAGGTGGCCGACCACTGAGATAACTGCACTCGTGGAGATGAACACTGGGGACTGCCTTACCAGAGAGATCATAAATGACTGGGTTCCTCGGTATGACATTTCTCAGGTTTGTGGGAAACTAATATTTAAATAATATTAAGATGGCGAGTCGCGACAGATTCCGTGGGGTATATTGGCTAGCATGAGTTTAGTCTAGTGTCTACTATATTGTTTTTTAAGAGGGCCAAAAAACAAAAAAAGATAAACTAAGCTTTTCATTAGGCTATTTTAGAGGGGCTACTGTACTAACTTGTGAAGTTGGCCTGGTGTAAATTCATAAAGGCCGGATAAAGACCTCTAACATGAATGCATATGACTCTAGCACCCATTCCTCCCAACCCTTTACAACAAACCCAATCACAGAGGTTATGCTACTTACCGTTTCATACCCAGGAAGACATTAGCAAAGAGCCACTTGTCCAAATAGCGGACCAATCGGAACCAATGCAGTCACAGTGTTAAGACCTCGAGAAACGACCTCCCTCAGCCGTGACAGACCCGGACTCCGGCCAGCCTCCACAAGTAAGGGACCACCCGGGGGCAAGGAGGGGGGCAGAGGAAGGCAGGGGTGCGCAGCGCCCCCAACTGCCAACACACCCAGCTCCATCATCAGCAACAGAAAAAGCCCAAACGGGAGAGTGTAGGGAACGTGGAGCGGTTTTGAGGGGGGGGTTACAGGCTGGCTGCGGTCGGGGGGGAGGGGTTCCAACCAGACCACAGAACCTCCAGACTGAGGACCCTCCTAAGGCTATCCTGCGCTAGACCACTTCCACCCGCTACGGGGCCCAGCCAAGAGTTAGACCAGCGGCAACTGCGTGTGAGGAGAGGCACCAAATGGAAACTATTGAAAAAACAACCAGGTGAGGGCGCTATGCACATCAGACACCTCCAGAGAGGCTGTGCATGCAACTCCGTAATAAAACCATAACCAGATTACAGCTGTTAATAAAAAGGTGAAGTGCTTGGTTAGATTTACCTTTTGGTATGTGTGTTTATTTTCTTTATAAAAGAAAAAACAGTAAAAATTCAGTGAACAAGTAAACAATTCTGACAACCTAACATTAAAGACGGCCTTACCCTTCTATTTCACCTATGGACAACGGAGCTAATTGCTGTGTCCTTTGGTAGTAAAGTAAACTAGAACAATTAGTAAAATAGGTGCTTCACTGAGTAAGAGAAACAGCAGGTTCAGAGTACAAAACATGTCACGTTGAACTAGGTGGGTGTAATCTCACCTGCCAACTGATGCGTGACGACAGGTTCTCCACAATGATTCTGTGTTCTGTGCGCACCGGAGGTCCATACCTACTGCACAGGGAAACAAGGTTATAACAAGGATAACATTAAAGGCGGAGGGGAAATCTCACAAAGGGCCGCTTCCTAAACACAGCACACAGGAACACTACCTCTTATGAACAAGGAATAATCAATTCGTGTTTTTAAAACAAGGGAGATTAACAGATTCCCATGAACAGCAATACCGTGGGGATCATTTAACGTGCCCTGGGTATTACTTTAAATGAGCTTGTTCTCAATCGTAACACCCGGGAAAATGCATTACATCACAAAACAAGACAGTCTGTACCTGGATCCGCCGCCACCACCACTGCGACCACCAGACCCCTGGCGGTAGCCACTGAAACGAGGGGAGAAGCGTCCTCCGCCACCACCACCCATCCCAGGACCACCCCTCCCTCTTCTAGAGCGGGCATGCTCTATCGTCACCCTACAGAGAGAAATGTTAGCAAACAATAGGCAATACAAACAGGCCATTGGAAATTACAGCATAGACATTTTAAATGTTCAACACAGGAGTGCATAATTATAACCACCTTTCGCTGCAGAGTTCCTTGCCATTCAGTTCATACACTGCATCGTCAGCATCTCTGTGGTCGTCAAACTCCTGGTGAGAGGGGAGGGGTAAGTTAATTAACTATAGAGTTGACTGATAAATGTGTAACTGGCCAGGCCAGGAATGTAGGGCATTGGTCGGCTTGCAGAGTGTATCCCTAGATGCGATCTAACGTAAATAATTTACTACGTTCGGGATAGAATAGTTGAGATCGTGTTCTATCACTGGAGACGGGCCGAAAATTACCATACTTATCCGCGGCTTTGCTGATATCTTTCAGTCATTTTGAATGAAATACGTTTGCCTGATCATTAATTGGTCGTGTGATAAGTGTACTTTAATAGTATTTGAAAGTTACATGGTGCATATTTTCCGGCCACGGACTACCTTCTTATCCACCCGTTTTATCAGTAGCATGGGGCAAGGCCGACTTACCACAAAGCCGAATCCATTCTTCAAGTTGACTTCGCGAATCCGTCCATATCCCTTGAAGAATTTCTCAACGTCCCTCTCACGAGCGTGGGGGCTCAAACGACCGATGAACACACGACATCCACTCATGATGTATTTATATTGTCTAAAATAAAAAGGAAACAGCTGACCTACAGCACCAAACCGACAAGGCCCAAACCAGAGGGCGCTAGGGGCCCATGCATGGCAGGAGCTAACAATGCAGAAATCCCCGTGTCGAGTTGACCATTTTGTTAACTGTTACACAAGTCTTGTAGGCGAACTTTAGTCTTGACAAAATTCTGTTAACTACACATCAAATTAGGATTATATTATGAAGAACAGTTACGTAACAATATCGACTGGATGTTAGCTAGTTAACTGAAAGTCGTTAGCTAGCAAGACAGCTACTATCTTGTAACTAGCTAGAATTTCCGCGAAGCTCACGACGTTACATAACCACAATACTAGCACGTCTCTCGGCGATTACACATTGTTGATTCACGAAAGACATGGAACCTTAAACACAAAAACACAAATCTATCAACAAGAAAGATTGAAACTTAAAGCTCACCTTTGTGTTTTATCTTCGTTACTTCTGATCGACTGCGTCTGTGTGTAACAAAATGGCGACTGACACAAGTAGGTGGAAACCGGATGCTCTTTAGCACCAAAAGGGGATAGGCGTTCAATCTTCCAGACCTATCAGATACTTCCACAAGAACCATCTGTAATGACGTAGCAGGCGAATAAACAAACTCGATATCGAAAACAAGAGTGCAAGCAAAAAATTACCTTTTAAAACTCTAAATGATATTAATCCGTCATGTTAATATATAAGATGGAAATTAGTCGAGCACATTGAAGATACAGTCTACGGGAACTGCGTTGAAACAACTGAACATTTTCTTTTACTGTGATTATATTGACTTTCTGTATGTCGTTAAGTTAATTATTGCAAATTAATTTTCAATAATTTAATCAGCTACATTTTTTATGCAAAAATGTAAATAGGTTAAAGCTTTTCCTCAACACTTTTTGGAAGATGGTTAAACATGCCCAAAATGTTTTGCATATTGGCATATTGTACAGTGTTGGAAGTATTCACACCCCTTCACTATCATAAAGACTGAATTAATAACCGGTCAAATTAATTGTTAGCCATCATTTTCACACAATAGTGGATCATGACTAAGTGGAAAACAGGATTTTAGAAATTGTTCCAATTTATTGAAAGTAACATTTAAATCCCATGATCATTGAATTCAGACTGCTTATTCAGGACTTTGTAGCTCACAGCTGTGAGTCGTCTTGGGGATTCTTCCATGCAGATCATCTCAAGTGCTGTCTGGATGGGGAACATCTGTGAACAGTGATCTTCAGGCATTTGACTGGGCAACTCAAATACTTTCACAAATTTGTCCTGAAGCCACTCCAGAGTTATATTGGCTGTGATCTTTGGGTCATTGGCATACTGAAAGATTAATCTTTGCCCTGGTCAGAGGTCCTTTTCATTCAGGAGCCGATATTTAAGGATGTCTTTATATCTTTTCCTCCATTAATTTTCCCTTAATCCTGACTAGTCTCCCAGTTCCTCCTGAGAAGGTATGACATTCCCCCACCAGGCTTCACCTCAGGGATGGTATTAGCCGGGTGATGAAAAGTAACTTGTCTTTGCCAGAACTAACACTTGGCATTCAAGACTTGGTAATACTTGGTATAAAGTTAAGGCTTCCGTCAATCTACCATAAAGGCTTTATTAAAAAGAGTCCTCCAGATATACAGGAGAAAAAATTGAATATCCTGGAAAAGTTCATTTTTTTCCCATAATTCAAATACTTAACATACTAGATTAATTACACGTAAAGTGAAACATTTAAATTATTTTGTTTCATGCATGATAATTACAGGTGACAGCTCTAGCTGCCTCAAGGGGCGGTAACCCCTTGGTGGACACCAGTGGTCAGGGAAGCCGTCCGACTAAAGAAGAGGGCCTTCCAGAATATGATATTCCAGAGGATTCCGAAGGCGGTTGCAGAGTACCGGCGGACACAAAGTTCTGTGACCTCTGCCGTGAAAGAGGCAAAACAGCTGGTGTGGGAGGAGTTCGGGAAAGCCTTAGAGAAGGATTTTCAGTCGGCACCAAGGTGTTTCTGAAAAACCGTCCACCACCTCAGGAGGGGGAAACGGGGAACCATCCAAGCTGTCTACAATAAGGATGGAACACTGTTGACCTCAAATGAGGAGGTAATTGGGCGATGGAAGGAACACTTTGAGGAACTTCTAAATCCCACTAACACGCACTCTATAGTAGAGGCAGAGCTGGAGGCTGATGGGGAAGCATCGTCAGTCTCCTTGGCAGAAGTCACTGAGGTAGTTAAACAACTCCACTCTGGCAAAGCTCCAAGGATTGACAAGATTCTTCCAGAAATGTTGAAAGCTTTGGATGTAGAGTGGATTTCTTGGATGACACTCCTCTTCAACGTGGCGTGGGAGTCGGGGGCAGTGCTTAAGGAGTGGCGGACCGTGGTGGTAGTACCCCTGTTCAAAAAAGGGGACCAGAGGGTGTGTGCCAATTATATGGGTATCACACTACTCAGCTGGGAAAGTCTACTCAAAGGCGCTGGAAAGGAGGGTTCGGCAGATAGTCTACATGGGTTTTGTGGATCTGAAGAAGGCGTATGACCGGTTCCCCGGGAGATACTGTGGGAGGTGCTGCGGGAGTATGGGCTGAAGAGGTCCCTTCTTAGGGCTGTCCAATCCCTGTACGTCCAAAGTAAGAGCTAATTTCGGGTTCTCGGTAGTAATTCGTTCCAGGTGGGAGGGGCCCCCGCCAGGACTGAGATTTGTCTCCAATTCTGTTTGTAATGAATATAGACAGGATATCGAGGCCTAGTTGGGGTGGGGAGGGGTTGCAGTTCTGTGGTCTGGGGATCTCATCGCTGTTTTTTGCAGATGAAGTGGTCCTGATGGTATAATCGGTCTGCGACTTCCAGCACTCACTGGACCGGTTTGCAGCCGAGTGTGAGGCGGTTGGGATGAGGATTAGCACCTCTAAATCTGAGGCCATGGTTCTCAGCAGGAAAACCAATGGAGTGCCTCCTCCAGGTAGGGAATGAGGCGTTACCCCAAGTAGTTCAAGCATCTCAGGGTCTTGTTCACGAGTGAGGGGAAAATGGAGCGGGAGATTGGCCGGAGAATCGGAGCAGTGGGGGCGGTGTTGCATTCGCTTTACCGCACGGTTGTGACGAAAAGACAGCTGAGCCGGAAGGCAAAGCTCTCGATATACTGGTCAATTTTCGTTCCTACTCTCACCTATGGTCATGAAGGCTGGGTCATGGTTCCCCACTTTTGAATTTAGACTGCGTGGCTTTATTATACACAGTGCAACACAGACTCAAGGACTAGACAATTACTGTTATTATTTGAATCTTTATTCTATTACCATTGTGGTATTAAAATTGTGGCATTGTTTTTCAATTCAGAAAAGCACATACCAACTGAGGTTAAAATTTACACAATACAATAGAAAACTGCATCAGACTGATCTGGGTAAAAAGTGCTTTCAATGGTAAGCATGGAAATAAATTCCAACAACAAACAAATCAGCCTGATAATGCAAAATAAAGTAGTTAGATGACACTACAAATAAAAAGAAATAAAAATATAGATTATTTAAAAATATAAGTATAAACAAATAAATATAATTTATTTTTCCTTTTTTCCCGGTCATGAAGTGTGTAATGAATCGTGTGTAACAAAACATAGGACATGCAATGTCCTTCCTGAGAGGGGGCTGGGGGACAAAGGATGAAGAGACAGAGGAAGACAGAGTAGAGCCAGGAGGCGAGGAAAAAGAAAATACCACTTTTGTTCTCCGACAAAAAGACATGGAATTCTTGCAGTAGGAGTGGGCTTCAGAGAGGAATCCAGAAGAGCGGACACAATGTAATGCATGAAGACAGTGGGATAAGAGGGATTACCTCGTAGCGTTATGTCTGCCCGGTCTGGAAGAAGGATAACCCAGCTGCGTTATGTCTGCCTGGTCTGGAAGAAGGATAACGCAGCTGTGTTATGTCTGCCTGGTCTGGAAGAAGGATAACCCAGCTGCGTTATGTCTGCCTGATCTAGAAGGATAACCCAGCTGCGTTATGTCTGCCTGATCTAGAAGGATAACCCAGCTGCGTTGTCTGCCTGATCTAGAAGGATAACCCAGCTGCGTTGTCTGCCTGATCTAGAAGGATAACCCAGCTGCGTTGTCTGCCTGATCTAGAAGGATAACCCCGCTGCGTTATGTCTGCCTGGTCTGGAAGGATAGCGCAGCGGGGTTATCTCTGGCTGGTCTGGAAGAAGGATAACTCCACTGTGTTATGTCTGCTCTGGAAGCAACACTGCTTTATGTTGTTTGATCGAACAGAAATCAGAGTAGAACTCAAGATCAAAACATGACGTGCAGGACGACCCCCACCCCTTGGTTTAACAAATCACTTGTGTAAATCCAACAAATTAGGGACACACCCACACCAGTTCAAAACCTGAAAAAAAAGCTTTAGTTCCTTCACACAATGCCCTAACAGTTAGTAATACCCGGCCCCCCTTGGCCGCCCCCATTCCCCTAAATCAATCCCTCTCTGGGGAAATAGGAGTGATGACGAAGGAGTTTCAGGAAGTGATTCAGCATCTGCTGCTGGACCATGTGTGAGTTTAGTCTTGATCAGGTTTCCGTCTCATCTTCAAATGAAAGATTAATGATTTCCACCGAGGAAGTATGTAAATGCTGAAATTGGTATTTAATACACATGATGGTGGTAAAATATACAGTGGGCAGGCAAAGTCTTAAGACCATAAAATGAACACCCAAGTATAATACTAATTTGAGTATCAAATTTCATCATTAAAATAAAAATAATCCAAAACCAACGAGGATGTGTTTTTGTTTTCGTTGACTCGTTTGCTCATGGCACATAATTTCCGGTTAAAAATGACATTGAACAGGAATGTCCTAGGGTAATATATCCCAAATGACATTGAACAGGAATGCCCCAGGGTAATATATCCCAAATGACATTTAACAGGAATGTCCTAGGGTAATATATCCCAAATGTAATTACTCCTTAACAGAACACATATCTACTTCATGTATGGCTCTGCTCCTAAAACGTCTAAAATGGCCGAACGTCAACGTAACAAAACATAACAAACAAATGCAACTGAAGGCCAAGCAAGGAGGTTATTGTACAAACACCTCGAGACGGGCAGAGGGTAACATCGTGCTAAAACCACTTCAGCCAGTAGCTTCAAACAGAGATACATAGACCCAAATGACACACTATTCCCTAAAGAACATATGGTCCTGGTCAAAAGTAGTGCGCTACATAAGAAATAGGGTGCCATTTGTGACGAAAGGCAGATGGACTGCATCTCTAAGGGATCAGATTAGCAGTATTCCAATATGATGCAAAGACAAAAACCAAAATAGTAATAAAAGAGTTAAATATGCTTTGTCTGTTGTTTTCCTTGTCATGATACTCGCAGGTATCGCTATACTGTTACCATCCCGGCTCTAGGGGCAGAAATACATTTAGTCTACAGAAGCAGCAGCTCTGAGGGAATCTGGGAATCTGGCATAAAGGCTGACGAAGGTTTAAAAGTTTTTGAAAAATGACAAATACTCAAAGGTTTCCCAGATGTACAGTGTAATACTGTAGCTGTGTTGAGTCTGAGAGAGAGCCATGCTCGGAGTTTGTATGACGTCAAAACTAGAAAGTACCCCCTCAGAATGAATCTACCAAAATTTTAAGGAACAGAACCAGAGAAAGGATCCAAGGATCTGTGGGTTTCACAGGTCCTGTGACCCAGCAGCTTGATTTAGTTAGCACTAGCCGGTTAAGTTGTCACCCGTTTCTCTTCTCAGAGATGGTACTATGAGGTCAGGTGGTTACGCAGTCAGACCTTCTACCCTAGTAACTCTCTGGCCTAGATGTCAAAGATCATGGAGAGAGAGTGCGTCCCATTGGCTGCTCCTCAGACCCACAGGTCATCAGGTTCACTTCAGACCCGTGTGTGGCGACAGCTGTGTGAGGACCCACTGCTGGCCCCGGCACCGCTGGGCCCCGAAGGGGAGTTGGGGTCTTCGTCGCTGGATTCGCCGGCCTGCTCCTCCTTGTGGAGCCCCATGCTGATGTGGCTCTGGAGGGCGGCGGGGGTCAGCCACTCCTTGGGGAGGCAGGTCTGGAGAAAGGGCACGCAGGAGCTGAAGTAGGCCAGCCGGTTCACCCACCGCGGGATCTCCCGACCGCACAGCAGCTGGAACAGTGTGGAACCAAACGCTTTTAGGATCAGTGTGGAGCAAACATGTTGTCAGGAACATGCGGAACAAACGTGTCGTCAGGAACAGGACTGCTCATTTTACGAATCATAATTGTTTGTTCAATCAATTTCAAAAAGATATTTCAGCTGTTTTTGATCCAACAGTAATGTATTCTAATGGGATAGTGATGGAACCAAAGAAAACCTTTAAACCTGTTTCTTCAGTGACATGGTGTGTAGTGTCGCAGAATACTGTTGTGGCAATTTCTTAAGCAAACATGTCTCCAATGCACATGAGTTATCTCTTGTCTGGTATGTAACTGTTGTCTTTAGTTGTGACACACATCTGTATAATGTCAGAGGGTCACTGGGTACTCTGACCATCTGCTCAACTGACTAAACCAATAAGGGTATCTGTCCATTGTTCCTTAGGAATGTGGTTGTTGGGGGAAGGTAGGGGCAATTGGCCCTTTGGGTAAACACAACAGTAAACATGATGTCAGGAAGGATTAGGTGGGGGGACAACCCTCCCTTTGGGTAAAACCTGTGATTGATGGGTAACATCTTACCACACGCCTTTTAACTGTAATAAATACTGACTGTTACGTATTTATCCTTTATAGGCTCCTCGAACGATTATTCTGTAAGCGTTTGACGCGTCTCTCTATTTGCAAATAAACTGCTAATTGTGCAATGAGAATTTTGTCTCTGTTCTTACTCCTTTAAGTGTCTATCAATGAAATTTCAATTAGAAAACCAAGTAAAAATTCTCCAGTTATAATCTACATGGTTGAAAGGTTTTTCATGGCCACTAGAATAGAACTCAAAGAATGTGACACATTACTCCAGTATCAGCCTCTCTTACACTGGTGGCCTGTTAAGGCTAGGGCTGATTTTAAGGTTTCATTTTTGACCTATAAAGCAATACATGGACTTGCTCCTACTTACCTTGCTGAAAGATTCCAGCGATACATACAAGATACAGACCTTCTAATCGTACCTAGAAAAAGGCAGGGCCTTCTCTCATAGACCTTTGGGTGATGCTTGGCATAGTGGGTGGACTGAATTCCTGCCTGTTTGGTTCTGTCCTGGGTTACCTTCGGACTGTGACACTGACCCCCCCAAACCCCGTCTCTGCCCCAAGGTTTTAGGTTGCTATATTATTGTGCCAGAGGAGTATAGTCAGTTCTCCTTCTCCACTTAAATCCTTGTTAATCTAAGGAATGTGCTCTCGAAATGTTCCTTTTCTCCTGCTCCATTTAAACTTAGGAGGAGATGAGATCTTGGACCAGACATCAATATTAACTACTACAATATGTACTCTTAAAATGTTCACCCGGCGCAGCCAGAAGAGAACTGTTCGCCCCTCAAAGCCTGGTTCCTCTCTAGGTTTGCCCCATTTAGGTAGTTTTTTCTAGCTACTGTGCATCCACACAGTTGTTGCTTACTCCTTGGTGTTTCAGGCTGGGTGATTTGTAAAAACGCTATTTGATGACTGCTGAGGCAAAAAGGCGCTTTATAAATACATTTGACTGGTTGATTTCTTCTACACACCTCAGATAGAGAAGATGAGAAGTGGTTGCAGTTCTTGTGCATCAGATGGTAGGCGTTGCCCTTGAAATCCCTCCCCAGTTCCTCCATGATTTTATCCATATCCTCCTCTGCAAAGTCAGTAGTGCCCAAAGCGATAGCCTCCCTGTGTAGAAAAAAAACATTTGCATAAAAAAAAATTCCGAAAGAAATATGTGTGTGTGTGTGTGTATATATATATATATATATATATATATATATATGGAGATTCCCTTACTGTAACTATGCTGCATGCTGAAATAGGATCATGTTAAGTTTTGGTCAAGGTTTGAAAGCATGTGTTTGTGTTTTGTGAAGGCCACCGCGTTTTATAAATAAATTTACGGTCTAACCATTTCTGCATTCCGAAATGTATCCTAAGACATGCTTGGACACTGTTGATGACAATGGTAAGATACAGCCTTTGTACTGGGCAGCTATTCAGTCTGTCAGGTCCACTCTTCTTCCCTCAATACATCGCTAGATTGTGCTCTCATTATCACTTTTAACAAAGACACCAAAGATAACCTTTTTTTCCTGTTTCTGTGGTGAAACAGGGCAACTAACCACTTCTTCATGTGACTAGGTACTTTGCAGACCCCTGTGTCCTAGTGTAACGACACCCTACAGATTATTAAACCACAGTGGCTAGGGAAAGGGTGAGAATTGGGGTTTTCATCTTGTAAATCATGTTCAGTCCTCCCAAGCAGAGTGTGTGTGTTCATGTACCATACTGTAGAAACATACTTGAACTTGAAGGTCTCTCCTAATTCAGTAGCGTTTCCGGGGTTTATTTCAAATATGCCACTGAATGGATATGGGTGTCCCCCGTATGCAAACTCTGCAAAAAGGAGGAGAAATTGGTGACACACAGAGTGGATTTAACATGCAATGCACTACAGGATATTTGAGCAAATACATAAAATATATTTTGTGTATGTAGAGCTTTAGAGCAGAGATTCCATGCACAAACATGCCCCGCCCATTCCCCCCCCGCCGCTGGGGACATTCTGGCACGGTAGGAGACCTTCCAGCACTACTGTGGTTTGGGAAGCTATAATCTGTTCTTTTTGGGACGCTATTATGTGGGATTGTGTCCTCTGTGCTGATAGGGAAATAATGTCTTCCTTGCTGATAGGTTAATAATTAGTCCTCCGTGCTGATAGATTAATAATTAGTCCTCCGTGCTGATAGGGTAAAAATGTGTCCTCCTTGCTGAAAGGTTAATAATTAGTTCTCCGTGCTGATAGGGTAATAATGTGTCCTCCTTGCTGATTGGTTAATAATTAGTCCGCCGTGCTGACAGGCATCTTATGTCTAAGTTCCAAGACTCTATAACTCAGATAAGACAGAAAAACATTCTGTGTAGAGTGTATTTTGTTTCTTTTCAGAGAAAGATCTTTGTCTGTTTGTCTTTTTCTCTCAGGGTTAGTGCTAAAACTCCACACATGATAGATGAGTCAACTGTGAATGACTCATCCACGAGGGAGGAGAGAAAAAACAGAAGTATAGAATCTCCACAGGACATTAAGCTGGAGCCAGAGCAGCTTCAAACACAATGCAATGTTTCAGATTCAACATTTCGCATCTCCTCCCAGTTTCGCCAGGTAGTATTTCAGTTAAATGAATGAACGAATTGGCAGGAGGAATGAAAGGAACAACACACGCAGGACTTATTCTGTACCTCGGCCGTAGATCTCTATGCCTGAGTGATACACTCCGACACCCAATGTGGACGTGTACTCATTGATCCAGTACTGCACAGAGACAGAGAGTTAAAGGGAGGGAACGTATAAGGAGAGAGATAGAGAGAATGAGAGGAAGAGAAAAATGTTAAATAGGGAAGAGGGAGGGAAACAGATCAAATTGTCATTCAATGGTAAACACAGATCGGCTACATTTTAATGGGATGGTTCAAAAAGGTCTTTCCTTAACTGAAACGCCTGTTTACAGATTACTGCTTTTCTAGCAGAATTATATTAAACTAAACAAATCAAGCACTAGCAGTGCCCCAGTTCAACAGAGGTTGTGATAATGTTTGACCAAAATGAGACTAACAGACCGGTAATTTGATTGTGTTACACAACAATTGAACAGGTTTTGATTGTGTCTTGGTTTTATCTAATGCTTAATAGAGATTACTAACAAAAAACTACCACCATGTAGAAAATGTGTGAAACATACACATTTAACTTATTTATTATAATGGTCTAGGAGTTCAATGGTCTCAGCAGTCTACAGACTAGAATGAAAGTCAGTCCCTGCTCCTTTAGCCAAACTCTCATGTCTTTCCAGGCAGGTACGCCTCAAAATGACCGAAACAATACCTTCAATTACATATATAAACCAAGCAGGGCTCTTAGATCCATGAACTCAGGTCAGCTAGTAGAGCCCAGAGTCAAGCTACGTTTAGCAGTTATGATGCACACAACTGGAATAAATTACCAGGCGATCTTAGACGCGATTTTTAAATCCAGGTTAAAAACACTTCTCTTTTCACACGCCAATGACTGAGGACTTAAACTTAACCACACAGCTTTCATAGCCTTACATGCATCTGACCTGGACCAGGTTTAAATAGATTCTGGACTTAGCCAACATGCATTTATTAACTGTTAAAATTTGTACTCTTAATATGTTCACCCGGCACAGACAGCAGAGGACTGGTCACCCCTCTGAGCCCTGGTTCCTCTCTAGGTTTCTTCCAAAATTTCAGCCTTCATTGAGGGAGTTTTTCCAGCCACTGAAATTCAACAATTCTGTTATTTGCTCCTTAGGGTTTCAGGCCGGGTGTTTTGTAAAATCACTTTGTGACAACTGCTGATGTAAAAAGGGCTTCATAAATACATTTGATTGACTATAGCTTCCTATGTTTATATCCCGTTTTATTCTGTTTTCTTATTCTGATGTTTTCATTTGAGTATTTGTTTTTATGCTATTTTATTTAAATATGTTTCCTTTTTCCTTTGGAAAGCACATTGAATTGCTTCCATGTATGAATTGAGCTATATAAAGAAACTCGCTTCCTATATTTAATTATCTGTAAATTATTTTCAGTATTTTCAAAAGAGCTGGAGGAGAGGTCTGAGCTATAGATCAGATTTCTATGATTTATCTGCTAGAGGAATCTGGTGATTTTGCCAGGGCTTTCTTCACAGCAGTAGAACCAACAGAAAGCTATCATAAATCTCCATTACGACATGGATTCCCTAGTATCCAGGAGCAAATGGCTGGTAGTGTAATGCAATAATGACCTTCCAACTCAGCACTTTACAGACATTGTCAAATAGAAAATCGTTTTTCTCCCCCCATCACAGCCATGACAGCCCATGGATGGTCATGGACTGGAATGATGAATAGACCGAAGCCCACCAGTAAGGAGCTTTACTCCAGGCAATATCCAAGATATTGTAAGATGTGCATGCAGCCTTGATACAAACTGGATGTGTGTGTGTGAGAGAGAGTGTGTTCAGGCAAATCAGCCCAACCAATAGTCTCCAGCAGCATTCACTTCATTCTCATTGCTCATCCGGCATCTGTAGATTGTTGATTAAAGTAGGATTTTTTTAATAACATGTATGCTGGTACTTCTCCTTCAAATTCAGAAACACATGCATCGTTAATCGTCATCAGTCATCAATGGGAGCAGTCAAACCGCCAGGCGGTCGAAAAACACCTGTTCTGAGAAACACTGCTGGGGGAGGGGAACGAACGTCAGACGCTCATATTTCATCTGTGCAGGCGGCAGCAGGAAGCATCTCTACCGCACAGGCCAACCAGAGGTTGTATCCATGCTGCTAAGCTGAGAAAATGAGCCGATTTCAGTTTAGCCTCTCAGGTCACAATTAATGCGGTCAACGGTGACGACACAAAGGTCGTGGTTGCAAATTCATGTACATTCTGAAGTCAGGTTGAGAATTCACAGTTGAAAATGATACGGTGCATGGGAACCGAGAGACTGGTCACGAAAGATAGGTGTGTTGGGCTAAGAAAAGCTGAGGGCTGGAGTTAACATCAGATATTGGTATATCGGAAACATCTATAACGGTGTATTTTGCAATTATGCTATTAAATGTACCACTGTATGCACATTATCCAAAATACAAATGTAAAAATGTTTGCTGAAAAAAGTTAAATTAATGGTAGTGGAAACATTTTGATTAAGAATTACAATGATAAAATGTAAATAAGATATATCCATAAAGAAATTGGTCCGAAACTAAATAAAATGTAAGATGCACTGGGAGGACCTGATCCTAGAAAACACTTCTTAAATCTTGCGGTAGACCCCAGACCTTGGGTCATAATATAAAATGACCCACTCTGCTCTCAATCAGACATCCTGGGGAGGGCGGGTGTCCTTGGGGGTCTTGTTAAAAGACATCAAGATCCCGCCAGCTGTCCCCGCCATTAATTATAGAGGGTCTTCACTCACCGACTGGCACAGTGAGAGGGGCTTGTCTATATGGGATACAGTTTGTGTCAAATTGAAATGTAGATAAAAGCTGTATCCCATTAAGACAAAGCCCAATAACAGTGATGTCATGTCAGTCAGGTCAAAAAGCTTACTGTTGCAGGCGCTGACCAAACGGTCTCAGAATGGCTGGATTGAAAACCGCTAGCAGGCAGTTTCATGGTTAGAGTGTTGTAAACAACAACCAAGAGGTTGCGATTTCAAATCTCCAAGCAATCAATGTAAAAGATCTGCCTTGGAACAAAAGCCCAATCTCTGAGGACGTCTTAGAGGAGATTTGAAATTTCTCAATATTTCTCTCTCCCCATCAGTCTGGATCTCCATTGAAATCGTCGCTCCTCCCAGTGTAAAAGCAAAGTGGTAGAGTTAAACTATTTTCCAACTTAGCCCTGCTTTCAGTGCACAACCCTTGTCAGTAAACCTAGTTATTATCTGTAAAACATGATGTTTGTTTGAATCTCGAATCGTTTTCCATCTTCCTCAATGTACGCTTGGTTTGCAATCTCCTGTCGTGGATGAAGATAATGAAGATATCAATCAAATGCTTTTTATAATACATCATATTATTATTATTAAGCCAATCAAAGGCCAGGGTACATCTCTTTTTGTACTAATAAATCAATAATTATTTCGACCAATTGATTCTTGTAGAATATAATTTAGGTTCCTCATTAGCTTATTCCATCTGTTGTACCCATTAGAATTCAAAATACATGCTAATTTCAGTCCCTTATTTGTAAAATCAGAACGGACTGTCTGTAAGTGTAGTTTGGGCCTGTACCAGAAACCCGTTCCACGTGTAGCCCGGTGGAATGGTCCAAATGAGGAGTTTCAAGCAGTCAATCACGATTTCACAAATAATGGAAGCTTGTAGGTAAGAAACGGTCTGGTGAGTTTAAATTGGCAATATCTGCACCAAGCTGTCAAAAGCTCCAAGTGAGAAGAGCTAGCTACTGAATCAGGCATTTGAGCAGCAGGTACTTTCAGCTCTATTGGGGTGCTCATGTGCGACTGCTGGTGGACATATAAGAGTGTCGGTTGGGGTCAGAAACACTCCTTTTTGTCATGTCCATTCCTCTGTGTGTGTATTTGGGATCTCATAAAGATAGCAAAACCTTAAAATCGATCCCCACAAGTTTTGGGGCACTTCCCCATTAGGGAAATTAGATTTTTGCTTTAGAGAAAAAGATCAGATTGGACATACTGTTACAATTGGGGTTACTTTTAATTCTAGGCATTACTATTAAGTACAGGTTATGAGAGAGCTAGTTAAAGTTTGGGTTTAGGTTAGAGTACGTTTTGGGAAAGGGAATAGAGAACATGGGCCAGTGTTATGTCTCATATTCCTGCAAGAATAAACAAGTGTGTGTGTGTGTGTGTGTGTGTGTGTGTGTTTGTGTTTGTGTTTGAGACTGCACATGTGCAAGCGACTCAATACTGTCTCTGGTGTAACTAGGTATAACTGTAAATGTGGAGACCAACAATCTTTACAAGTTAACAAGGACAAATTGACTTTGTGGGTGTAATTGACTCTCCGGTGTGTATAAGCATAACTGTAAATGTGGAGACCAACAATCTTTACAAGTAAACAAGGACAATTTGACTTGGGAACATTTTAATTTTTGGACTAGGTTAAAAGTAACAATTGTTGTTATAGTAAGAATTAGGAATTGGGGTTTAATAGTTACCGTTTACGTTTGTCGGTTTGGGTTACGGTTAACTCGGATGTTGATGGTTCCCACATATACCGTTATGCAAAGGATAAAATAAGTAGTTTTCTACGTTACATTAACTCACATGCAAAGCAATCGCACTGGAAACACTGAATCTTACCATATCATACACATTAAGGATGACCGGTTCATTGGCCATGGTTTAATCCTGAGATGGGAAGACAACGTCCTTCGTCTACCTCCGACGTTATTGCTCTGGGGAATGTTAGACCTCTAGACCGGACATCCAAGAAGGAGAGTCCGATAAATAGGCTTCTGCTGATGTGAGCTTCCCGGAATTTCTACTCACACGGCGGTTTATTGGACTTGACAGGGCACCGCGATGGAAGGATGATGTATCGAATGTTTGTCATGCTCCGGCCTCACCCCCCCAAAAAATCCAGTCCAAGTTATTTCCGTTCAAAACCAATGTTAAATAGATTCACGTTATTTTAGAAAAGTATCAAATGTGAAGGCATCGAAAAGTCAAATATTCATTTTTCGCGTTTTTTGTAGTAACTGACATAACGTTACTTCATCCGGATGGTATCGATGTTAGCGTGCTAGCTAGCTCGAGCTAGCCATTTACAGAACTGTTGAACACGGCCCAGTTCCATTCCCAAGCAAGACAAATTAGAGGATATGAAAGCCAAACGATGGTTACTCTTAGTTTCAAAACGCTATCCTCCGCTCTCGCATAAACAGAGACAAATACCCTGTCAATTGAGATGCTAAAAAACAGCTGTCAAAACAGCACAGCTGGGAGGATGAATATGCGAGTGTTCGAATCCGGAGAAGTCATCCATCCACTGTCGAAGATAAGGCAAACACGGTTTGCATTTAACATCTATCTATATTTAGAGATCAGTAATGTTTAAGGTTCACTTTCGGCTTGTCAGCTGTGTGGTGAAATATACCTTATTTCAACAACAGCGCAAATATAGTAGACTTCGTAGCCATTATTATAGTAGATGGTGCAGCAGTCGAGTTCGCAGGCATCAGTGGTGGGCGGTGTGAACCTCATCACACAAACCAGAGTCTGAGTATAGTCGTTTCGCCGTTCTTCGACTGTCCGTACAATAAGATATATCCTCCCCACCCAACCGTATCTGTCACCGCAAAACAACGGCGTCCTCCTGGTTCAAGACAACTGCTCAAAAGAAAGTGAATGACATCATCCGAACAATGTGCGGCTGGAGTCTCCGCGGTATCTTACGGCGCACGGCCGGGCGCGCACGAGCTCTAGTTCTTGGTGAATGGCTGCGAAATGTTTGTCACATCCCCTTGCGTGCTAGTATTACTGGCTGCCTTCCCGCATCCCCACCGACCTATAACCAATGACAGAATGAACATGAGGAACGACCTGGTTTGCGAGTTGTAGCAGTCCACGAATGCTTCCCCATCTCAAAAGATATAGCTTTGGTAGGGACCATGTTGCTAGACGTGACCGTATCTCACGGCACAAAAACGAAAGATATTTTAGGGAACAAGAGAAAAGGATCCACCAGCATATTTTAGACATCTTGCTGACATCATGGTTTATTCATTAATTTGATTCCGTTTAAAAACGGACACTGTATGATATTAATACAAAAGTATTATAAAACCCTTACAGTGAAAATCCTCAAATACAGTATTGGTTTAGTACAATAAGACAAGCACTAACACAACAAAGTGTACATGATGAATTACGAACATTAACCTGATCCCGACCGTATTCTACTATTATTAATAAGGGGATATTAAACAATTCCATACATTTTTATCAAGCACCACTTGGCCACATTTAAACAGTCAGCTTAATCCAGATTTTTCTTCACTAATTTGATTTTTTTTTTTACAAATCAGATCTGCCCTGAGAAAGGATCAAAGGTGAAGTCTCTCTGCGGAGAGAGCGCGCGCACGAATTTGGCTACACGTTTATATAGAGCAATCGTGCAAATTTCCTATAGACATAATGTGTCATAAATTTTATAACAAACAACACCCTTTCTCAAATGGCTCCATATTCCCTACGTAGTGCTCTGCGTATAACCAGTGCTTTAAATAGAGGGTGCCCTTTAGAACACAGACTAGATTACAGTTGATATAGTCACGGCTGTTACTCCGTATTGATTAAATTGTCCTGCCTATCAATGGATCAACAGGTGATTTGGTGTCTGTGTCCAAAAAAAATACAGAATGCCTTTATGATTTTCTACACAACCTCCTCTGAAAAATACATTGCAAACAAACACCTTATTCTAACATATTGATGTTGACATCCATCTTTGAAAGCTTGTATTTCTTTACACAGGCAGCCCAAATTCTAATGATTATTTTCCCTCACCAAAGTGTCTTTTTACCACAGAAGTCTGCTCTAAGAAAAAAACAGACAACAAAAGATATGACATGATTAGTCAAAAGACCATAGAACATTTTCTGAATTAGGATGCTTTCATCAGCATTTCCATGTGTATTGTCCTTTTTTCACATTTTTAAACATTTGCTTTAGTGTGGGCAAAGGCAAATAAGCCTAATGTCAACAAACTGTTGTTACCCAAAGTCCACCGACCCAATTCAATAAATGTAATTAAAATACCTAAGCCAGACCAGAAACCCATACAGAAACAAAAAAAAAAGAGCTGTTTTGTTTACATTTAATCTACTTACAATCTAGCTTCATTCTTGCATCATTGGCAGAAGACTCAGTAATTTCACTAGACTATTACACAATGAACTGGTTTATTATTAATAAATTCAGTTTTCAATGTAATTTAAAAGAAACTGATGTGAAGGAATTGTATCCAAGGTGCCTGGGACAGCAACTCAAAACAATTCATTTAAACCACAGACACAATTACATTCAACTTGACTGTCTCCATCTCGGCTGCAGCCTCTGGCCCAGTTGGATGTCCCGGCTCCAAGATCAGGTCCAAGGTGGGTACGCATGAACAGTCCAAATTTAGATTACACAACTCATGCCAGCGCACACAAATTCAACATGAATTTAATAGTTGCCCGAATCTCAAACACATAGCATTTGCATTACTTCAAGTACTACTGTACTGATCTTTTTCTTGTCTGCCTTAGGACAACTTACATCCGGAACTCCTTTACTTCATACAGTCACCAGGGTGGCATACAACAATACACACAATACAAAAGGAACTGGGACATGACAGGCTGACATGCGAGATAAATACCTGTCCCAAATAGCACACTATCCCCTTCATAGTGCACTCGTTTTGACCCGCACCCTATGGGTCCAATAAAGGGGGAATAGAGGGCAATTCAGGGCCACAAGCCTATGACAAAATAACATTTAATATAGCTTCTAGTTAGGACTCTCTGTCAGTGAGTGAGTGGCATCATTGCTAAATCTCCAGTAGAGGGCCGCATTGGGGCTTGGTCATCACACCGGATCTATGGAATGGTTTAGTGTCATGCTTCTGGACCTTGAATTCCCTGGCCTTTGTTTTTTGAAATGGCATCACCCTAACAATGGAATACGAAATATTTCCCTTTCGATGAAACAATACATTCAATATGTAAACAATAAGCCAGTCTTTAAATGTGAACTTGGAAAATTTAAAATGAACATCATGCTTTTGGGGACATACTCAAGATGAATATACTGTCTATACATACCTTTTGTACTTGAAAACATGACATGAATGCACACCTATCGTCAACATACTGTTCAAGGGCTGCCTGGTTTACACTGGCCCTTGATCCAACCAGTCAGCTCCTTGTCACTCTGTTTATCTTGATAAGGACATGGACAGACCAGGCCAGAGCAGAGCACAAACAGAAGTGATCCAGGTCGTGCTCACATCAACTGAACTGCAGCCTTTTCTACAGGAATTCCCAACCATAAACATAATGGCCAAAGGTACCTTTACAGACATACAGCCACTGCCAGAAATTGAGTTGGTAAAAGAGGGGGGGGGCATTAAACAAAAGTTTTACAAAATATGAATATATACAAACTGACTAGCCAAATTAATATTGTGTGTTGTGTACAGAGCCTCTGCTTATACCGATCAGCCAATCAGTTACAAAGGTGCCTCTGACGGACTGAACACAACATGGCCTTTCAGTTTCCAAAAACCCAACATAAGAACTGGAAACTAGGGGGCAGGTAGACACCCAAACGGTGTCATGACTCAATGTCTTCAAATAGTTCTCTATCGTGATGTAAATAATGTTAACTTAGAGGAAGAAAAAACAAAAAACATTGCCACCTGGTCTAGAGCAGTCTCTGATCTAGTGTTCCCTCGGTTCCATCTGCCAAGTCCTTCTGTGAGGAGCACAGCTCCGCTCAACAACAGTGGGAATGTCATACACCTTATTTTTCTTTTTCAATTACAGTCCTCATAATCTCACCAACTGTAAGTTATACAGATGATAAGGGAGGGTGTACCTTTGGCATTTGGAATAAGCGGCTATGATAATCACAACACATTTTTCTTTCACAAACTAAAAATCCCAAAACATGGCTTACATTTTTTTCTAGTTTGTTTTCTTCTGTGTATTTTTTTTGGGCCTTCAGCAACGTTTTCAGTCAGAGCTTTTTGCCTGCGTTCAGGATGAAACTACGGTGTTAGAAGTGCCTCCGGAGTTGAGGCTGGAAGCGTACACAGAGGAAGGCAATGGCCGCTGCCGCCCCCAGGACAGCCACCAGTATTCCCAAGGAGGACACGGAGGAAGAGTCGCTGTCAGGCCGGGAAGTGCTGGGACCGTTCATGGTCATGGCGCGCTGCAGAGACACAAGGGAAACCTTATGTAGCAACAAAAATCACTGTAGCAGGATAGGGTGCCTCATCTACAATAATTAGCCCAAAAGTATGGCTGCAATCCAACACCCAAACAAGCTCCTGGATCCTGCCGCAGGGCCAGAATAATGCAGGGTTTGGGCTACTCAGGAAGCACACTTTCCAAGTCAATTGTGATCCTAACATACGGCTCTGGAAAAAATTAAGAGACCGCTGCACCTTTTTCTTTCCTTTCCAAAAAAGTCAAAAAGGAACATTTTGAGTAAGGAAGAGAAGGATTATAATAATGAGACCTTTTAAACAGTTTTGAAAAGGAAAGAAAAGGGTGCAGTGGTCTCTTAATATTTTCTAGAGCTGTATAAAAAATATATATTCCATTACATAGTTTGACCACAAAACATATTTGCCCACTGTCAACAGCTGCCAGTGCTAACTTAATCTGCAATCTAGGGAATAGATTTCTGTGATTGGTCGGTTGTTGTCTCACATTTCTGAATACAATTACTACTCAGCTTACCGATTATAGCGTTGAAAATATACATTTCCCTAACATTGCCTAAGCCATCTCTCTAAAAGCTTATTGTTTCCATTCAAGACCCAGCTGAATGGTCCGACAGAGCACCAACTAATTTTGGTCCTTTGTGATGCCTGGGATTACATAACCCAGCCCTGACTTGTGGTGGTCCTACCTACCCTCTGCTGAACACGAAGCTGCACGTCCTCTCCTGCTGACCTGAAGAGCTCCACAGCGGCACTGTGGGACAGGTTCTCCAGTTTGTGGCCGTTGATCTAAACAACATGTGGATAGGTAAGACGAATAAAGCCCAATAAACACAAATATTTTCCCCCTCGCTGCAAAGCACATGATTAATTTAGTGTCTGTGTAAGGTTGATGGTCAATGAACTTGAAATCTAATCTTGACTGTTTTGGATCATTCTACCAACAGTTTATAGTGTTGCTGCAGGAGACTGAAGGTTCTAGAATGTGACAGAAGTGATCTCAGTTGTTCTAAGGAGAACTGGTCATTACTGTATTCCAGGAGATTCACAGGTTCCTGTTGCGTCTGTGCGAAAGCCTCCAGGGAAGGTGTTTACAGAACATGTTGGTTCTGTGTGAGGACAGCATTTGAGCAGCCAACGAGAGTCTGGAGGTTGCCTCCATGCAGTAACATGTATTGAGCCAGCTTTAAAGCATTAATAACCTCCCAAAAATACTATTCCCATAGAAACAGATGGAAATAATATACAGTAGAAGTATCCACCTGACAGTCGTGTGTAGCAGAACCTGTTACAGGGATCAGGCAAAACATGATCTCTTGCTTCTTCAACCCAATCTCAAAATTGTAAAATTACATTCCTGTATAGACTGGTATTCTCTCAGGGAGTTATGCGCACACACACAAAAAAGTTTTAATTCACGTATGAAATAAGAGAAACATAAGCACTGTTAACTACTTCTGATTCCCACCAGTCATTTCTGTAGCGATTGACCAGCAGGGAGATCTTAGTATTTCATTAGAAGACCCAATACACACATAGCGAAAGTCCATCTTTACCGACAGTATCTTGTCTCCCTCCTGTAGTCTCCCATCCAGTGCTGCAGCTCCATTCTCCTTGATTTTAGCCACATAGATCCCACTGTCATTCAGGACATACTGCTGGTCCAGCCCCCCCACAATGTTGAAGCCTAAACCTAAAGGGGGTGACGAACAGAGCAAGATTGAGACAGACCAAGAGACAGTAATACAGACAAATATACAGAGGCAGACAGGGAGAACAATTGTGAATGGTTCAGGTAAATATAGGTACCTGTGCTAAAACTACCAATTCTAAATCAGTGTTTTCAAAGAAGACTGATGTGGTCTTGGTGTTTTAACTCTGAAAAATGCTATGCAAGACAGAAAGCATACATGGGAGACAGACCAGCAAGGGTGTGGATTTGAGAGGTTATGTCTGCTGATTAGAATGCTGTTATCCATGTGGGACAAGGTACAAAGAATTCCAGAGTTAGCCAATAACGCTTTGTATTGTCATAAACAAGCAATTAAGCAATGTTATTTTTAAGTCCAGTCAATATGCGCAGGCATAAAAATCAGGTGACAATTGTTAAACTAGGACTTCCCATTGATAATGGTTCTGGCATGAAAGCCCATTTCAGATGACAGCTCAAATATTGGTGCGAGTTATAACTTCAACTAGTTCAAAGGAATTACATTTAAAATTGTGTGAAAACTGGCAGATAGGATCTCATTGCTCAGGTCGACCACGTCTTTCTACCAAGCAAAGGCTTTGGTGACGATTAGCACAAAACAGCAGACTGTCGTCCAATCGCGCTTACGTTGTCAATGTAACGTAGCATCCCGCGGTTGTTAACGCGGTTGTCTCTGTATCCTCTGAAGTCAGGGTAATATTGAGCCGAGAATACCCCGTTACTAAAATTCCCAAACGATTACGATACAACATTTTGAGACAATTGAAATATATCCCTCTTAACATATATACAGCTGGGATACATGCAAATCTGTCCCCGCAAATACCCAGAATGCATAGCATGGTCAGCACGCTTCAGTGATTCCGGTCTTCCTCAGAGTATCTCTGATTGCCACCTTTGATTTTTGCTTATCAAAACTAAATGTAGCACATAGGCTAAATGCTAACCTACAAGCTAGTTAGCAGATAAACTATATTGCGCAAAAGTAATGTAATGAGTAGTAGAGGCTATATCACTTTTATCAATACCAATTTCTTAATTAGACCCTTATTTTGCTTACTTACAAACGGAGGGAAATCCGATCTCATGGCGTTCGAAGTAAAGCCTGTAATATCCAGATTACTCTAATAAATTGGCAGAATGTGAGTAGACCCTACTACACCGTAGTAGCGAGCAACAGTTAGCTAGAAAGCCAGGCCATCAGTTTGCAACCTAGCTAGTAGCAATGTCGGAGTTGGTACTGAAAGATGTCTTTACCTTGTGGTCCTCTTTTTAACTTTATGTCCAGCACGGAAGACGCTGTGTATGTTGTTGACCCGTTCATGATGTATGGAATCCGGATGACAAACTAAATATCTCGTTGTTTGGAGGGTACTTCTACTGTGAAGGTGAACTCATGCAGCAGTTTTATTCGCTGGCTCCCACCTCCTGCAGTTTTCTGCCCTCTGCCGGAAAACTCCACTTCCCAGAACGCGCTTAAACCTACTGCTGTACCGAATATGTTTACAACTAACTTAAGATACACCACACACACTGAACCTGTGCGGGCATAGATAATCCCTAGTTAGATAATAATGTCGTATTCTAGCAAATGTAGTATACTCTAATTATTTCACTATATTCATAACACGTTTGGTAGAAAACCGAACCAGTTTTATCTCGTTCCATAACTCTTTCACTGCGTGGCCAGAGACCCCTGGCGTTGGGAACGACAACCGTATGTCTGAGATTTATACATCCGGTGGTTCTTCTGGCTTCTTGTTCCATTTTGCTATCGTTTTCAGAGCGTTACAAAATTCCTACAAATTATCTATTTAATTCTCCAGGTTGGATTACTAATTTTATAATTATTCCCTTTGGGATTACATACTAAAAGATTTCTAAAAACAATATTTAATGGTTTAGAGTAAATAATGACTGCTTTTGGGGTAACGCTTATTTCAGATATAGGATCAAATTCCACTAACCAATTATTTAAATCAGGAAAATGCAAAACTCATTCGAGGTCAGCATGTTGCACTTGATGGGATAATTTAAACAGAGGCACTTCTGATTGGTGAAAACCACTGCATAGAACAACATAGCAACCGCCAGTCATAGAATCCACCACCTCTCTTTATTCACAACCTTATTAAAACTTCATCTTGAAAATAATACTTAGTCTTTGGCCAGAAATCTACAAAGTTATATAATGATTGACTACAGTTCAATAACATTTAGCTGTAGATGTCCTCTCCTTGTTGCACAAATAAGTACTTCCAAAAGATGATGACTGACAGGTGTTCATCAATTCATCAGGGTGGAACGATAGAAGGGTTAATACTGAAATATTATAGACACACATTTGCTATGACTTACGAGCAGGATGGTGATAAAACCAGTGCACGGAACATACAAACAAGGCTCTGTATATAATTCTAGTCTCCATCTAAGTCCATTTAGCCTCACAGGCAGCAATAAAATATAGTGATTCAAAGCAAACGTCCCACAAGGTTGGGGTCAATTCCTGCCAATTGAATTCCACATTTAGTCACTGTAAAGCACTAAGGACAGTTGGAATGTCAGTGTACTTAATGAATTGACCCCAAACCTAAAAGCCACATTTTCAGTCTGTCAATCTGCACACATGCATAACGACCCTTCCAATCTAACTGGGGTTATGGACACACACAAAAAACATATACACTATTACAGCATAAGCCTACCTTGTTGTTATCTAGAAAACATTAAAAAAATGCTGAGGACATATCAACCTTTCCACATTTGCCTAGCAATTCATGCAGAATATATATGGTCACTTTCCCTGGAGCTGTAAAAGCCGACTTCTCATTTGCTACAGTTCACCATGTTTACTTCCTTGTCCCCAATTTTATATATTTCTATACATTTTAGCATTATATATGACAAATATTAATTTGTGTCCAGAATAAAATCTCTGCAACAAAAATAAAATGCAGGACATGCTGTGAAGGGCTTTTCAAACTACCAGGCCAAGACGAGCGGACCGCAGGCGAGCGTATCCAAGCGTGCCTGGTTATCCATCCACCATAGTTGGTATAAATGACAATGCAAAAATGGAATATCTGGGCTAGCCCTGTTCGATTGGGTAGTGTAAAGAGTTGCATGAAATTCATCCAGTCCATTGGCCACAGTGTCAATCAGGTTCAGTGGTCTGAATCCCAAATGGCACCCTACACCATTGTAGTGTACTACTTCTCACAAAAGCCAAACTGCAATAAGATGCTATACACTATACCAGGAATAGGGCTCCATATCAACCCCATTAAAGGTGCCTTATTAGTCGAAAGCAGAGCCTCACAAAGGGAACAGGGCACCATATTAGTGCACTACATAGGGAACAGGGTACCATTTAGGCCCTGCGGTGGTCCGCGAGGGAACCGTTAGATCATGCTAGGGGCCACGCTGTAGAGAGCGACATCGCCCACTACACGCAGCAGGGTGACGTCCTCGAACCCTCCCGTTCTGTGTTCGTACTCCAGGATGTGTGTCCCGTCCACGGCCACTTTGAAAGAGTCCTCCTCCACAAGGATCTTCAGCTGCACGGGGAGGAAGGACAGACGACGACTCAGCGGACAGAAGTTTGGTTCGCGCGGGCGATTCTATGGGTGATATTATCTCTTTGACCCGCAGTGAGTGATGCTCAATGACTGCCGTCACGGTATTATCACTCCTTATTCCATACTTTTTATAGGTCTGGGAATTTTGAGGTACCCACTGCATACTGTACCTCAAAACGCTGCCCTTGAACAAAGGGAAACACCCCGTCTCGCTCCTCAGGACCCCAACCGCCGTCTAGGTGGGAGTTACGGACAATTTGTTGCTCGTAGAAACGAGGGTTGAGGTGGAACACCACCTCTTCGTCGTCCTCGTCGTCTTCTTCTTTTAAAAAGTCAACATGGAACCTGAAACCAAACCACTTCCACACGTCGTCAATCCACATAACGACGGCTAGAAATCCGAACAGCGATGTAGCATTTATTTGTATTTTACATTAAACAATTACGTTTATTTCAGCAGAGTTCTAATAAGCCTAAGACTTTTCCCCTCCCAACCCCAAGGGCAGAGGGTTTTATTATGGCCCACTGCAGGGTTGTTGCTGGAATACATCACCTGCTGGAGACAATCCATGTCTTGGAGTTATCAAAGAATGACTGGATGCATAGGTGAACAAGCAAACTGACGAATGAATGACAACCGTGCATCAACAGATAAATGTGTGGATGAATAAGTGGTCCAATGAACGAACGATATACGAGTGGGCGAATGAGTGAATCCGGAGGTCTAGTTACGAAGACCTACCTGTCTCCGCCGGGTATGGGCTCCCCCACTATGGTGATGACCAGCCTGGGCATGATCCCTGCATCGAGGGGCAACTCATACGGCACTGGCTGAAACACAGGGTACAACGTAAAGTTACTGTCAGCAAAGACACCACTCGTCTTCAGTGAATTAACCATCAATTCATTCAAAAAAACATCAGTACACTATATATCGCCTTGTGTATAGATAGTGGATTATAATTACATTATATTGGGTACCAGGACAAATGATCACTTCAACACCTCATCAGGGTAGTCAGTTGGTGCTGCTGAATCTGACAGTTGTACTTCAAACGTAGTTAATGTATTCATTCATAATTTCACTGAGAAATACAGATCACCTCTCTGTGCAAAGGAACGTATTTCTCCACTGACAAAAATATCTTCTGTTGAGTAATGGAATCACTGTCAGCCAACTCCTGAACCTCGCCTACATTCTAAAGTCCACTGAAATAATTAGTCATCGACGGCTCGATGCTAAATGCGCTCCAAAGTTTTTATTTTTAAAGTGCACAGAGAAATGTAGAGCCAAACTGATTTCAGGGTATTCTCTGTTGTGCTCAGGAACTGGAGTACAGCGAAACCCATTCAAAACCAGGTCCTAAACTCTTGGTAATACAAACATTGGAACCTACGTAAGAAACAAATGCAACTTAACTGTCACTGCAGACCCTTGTCTATAGTCATTTCACCCAGCAGGAAAAACTGGATGAACCCGTTTCAACTGCATAATGTCGGTGCTGGACTGTAACCTCTCAATTACTAGAATTTTGTGATGGGCTTATTCACCCAGAATGTTGATAAAACACAGCAACGTAAAACATTTTTAAATAATCTGAACATATGCCTAAATAAAACAGGATTTTATTTCAATATGTATAATAATCAATGCTGGCAAACACACAAGAACAGGATTAGTCCCAAATTATATTGAGCTTTATTAGAAAGTAGCATACAAATATAATGTGGGAGTGAAATATACAAAAAATATATATGTTACTTCAAAAGCCAAGGCTGTGTATTGCACTTCAAAGACAGCAAATACTGCACTGTCCCTCTCGGTATAGGCTATTTACATATAAAAACATCATCATCATCATGTTCAATAATGCTGCCTTTATTTTGTAGTGAACCAAACCACAGGGATATTGCTTGGTGTGATCAGTGATGTCCTCATCCGACTGAAAAGCTGAAGAGTTCATTGCTTTCAAAAATGTGGTGGATATGGTGGATTGTGTCTGGGCTGAAAGACAAGAATACATTATGACATAACTTCACAGGTGTTCAGCCTTGCTAGGGTTGCAAAATACAGGAAGCCTTTTCACTGTTTTTCTAAATAAATTCCTTTCGGAGTATTCCTGTAATTAAGCGGCAGTAAACAAGATAAGGAATCCCCCAGTTATAATGTTTGTAGGAAAACAAATAAAATGGAAATTCCCTGGAGTCTGGCCTTTTACATTTTAGTAATTTAGCAGAGACTCTCACCCAGCGTTGGTCTCACCCAGACTTGGTCTTTACCCAGACTTGGTCTTTACCCAGACTTGGTCTTTACCCAGACTTGGTCTTTACCCAGACTTGGTCTTTACCCAGACTTGGTCTTTACCCAGACTTGGTCTTTACCCAGACTTGGTCTTTACCCAGACTTGGTCTTTACCCAGACTTGGTCTTTACCCAGACTTGGTCTTTACCCAGACTGGGTCTTTACCCAGACTGGGTCTTTACCCAGACTGGGTCTTTACCCAGACTGGGTCTTTACCCAGACTGGGTCTTTACCCAGACTTGGTCTCATCCAGAGTTAGCCTCATCCAGAGTTAGCCTCATCCAGAGTTAGCCTCATCCAGAGTTAGCCTCATCCAGAGTTAGCCTCATCCAGAGTTAGTCTCACCCAGAGTTAGTCTCACCCAGAGTTAGTCTCACCCAGAGAGTTCATAAATCATGAAATTGGTGGGACAACCACACAGCAAAGGTTAAAGATATGGTTCTGGGTTATCTGCAAAATTAGCGCTAAAATTTCAATAAAAAACAACTTGCACGCATCGGTTAGCAAAAGCTACGTTGGGTTCAGAAGTTGTTTTAGATACTTGTTAAAAAGGTAGGGTGTTTGCCCCCCCCCCCCGGAAGTGAAGCCGTGGTCAAAGTCATTGGTTCCCAATTCCCAACAGAAAACGTTTATTGTAACCCAGGCCGAGTAAAGCTGATTCAACATATCAACTTTCAGGCCCTTCTTGAGTTTAATTGGGGACTCTTGTCGGGGGTACTTGAGGATCAAATTTCGGAACCACTGGTCTTAGTCACTGCCCTCCCAGTACTACAGCGTCATCGCGGCCAGATTTTCAATACAGCACCAAGTTGTCTAGGGACAAGGCTGTCTTGTCTCGTCACACTGTAGTGGCTCTTAGTGGTGGGTTGGAGCATCTGAGTTAAATTATGTTTTTTGGCGGGGGAATGTAATGCCAAACATTTACTAGCAAAAGGTCATCTCAAATCTGACATCACCAAATTAGAAGAAGGGATGACAATTTGGGGAAAATATGGACTGGGCTGAGTCAGAGCTGTCCCTCGTAGGATTGGGACAACCAAGGCACCAGGGATCTCAGGTGGGGATGAAGGGTTCGATCACTGGCTGAAGGCAGAGAAAGATTTCCATGCCTGGCAGAAATCACCTCAGAACAGTATACCAGACTATTCCCACCATAACACAAGGGTAGTTTCTGCAAGATAACCAAATCTCTAGCCAGATCCACCGCCTGTAATGTTGCTGAAGGATGGTGACATGAGGCTAGAGAATCCCCACCCTCAAGGAAAAAACACACCAAGTGAACAGAGTATCCCTTGTAAAGCCCAGGGTGGAAGAGCCCTGGGAAGCAGCCTAGTAGAGGCGTGGTGTGTACAGTTTGTTTACTCACCAGCATGCCTCCTGGAGCCGCCGGGCCCCCGTAAGGTCCCATTGGCCCTGGGCCGAAAGACCCGGGATGGCCTGGCTGGGCAGGGAACCCTCCGCCTCCCGCAGGACCCCATGAGCCAGAGGGGATGGGAGGGAAGGCTCCACCTGAGAACCCAGGGAAGGCAGCTCCTGGACCCCCTGGCCCGTATATCCCGCCACCAGGCTGGGCTCCGGGATAAGGCGCGTTCGGGTACGGTCCTGGGGGCGCTCCGGGGCTGGTCTGGAACGGCCCAGATGGGTAGTGCATGGGAGCTCCAGGAAACTGTCCAGGGGCTCCAGGTCCGGCCGGGTACTGGCCGGGGGCTCCAGGTCCGGTTGGGTAATGCCCTGGGGCTCCAGGTCCGGCCGGGTACTGCCCGGGGGCTCCAGGTCCGGCAGGGTACTGCCCGGGGGCTCCAGGTCCGGCCGGGTACTGCCCGGGGGCTCCAGGTCCGGCCGGGTACTGTCCGGGGGCTCCAGGTCCGGCCGGGTACTGCCCGGGGGCTCCAGGTCCGGCCGGGTACTGCCCGGGGGCTCCAGGTCCGGCCGGGTACTGCCCTGGCACTCCTGGACCAGGCGGGAACCCACCAGGAGCAGAGGGAGCTCCAGGGTACTGCCCCGGTGCTCCGGGACCAGAGGAGAAGGGTCCTTGACTTGCAGGGAATTGCCCCGGGGCCCCTGGACCAGAGTGCGGGCCTCCTGGGAATCCGCCCGGAGCAGAGGGCTGTGTGGGAGCTCCAGGGGCAGCGCCGGGCCATCCAGGGTTTGTGGGTGGAGGGGCGCTGGGGGCAGCTGGGTTGGGGTTACCTGCTTTCTCCGCTTGGCCCGGGACATCGTCCGCTATGGCATCAGCCAGCTGCAAGCCACAAAAAAAGTTTGTTGCAACCATATTCTTTGCAATTTCTATTTTTTAGTTACTTCTATCACAGGGCTGATACAGCTTTCTGCCAGGAAGTGAATTTGAACACTGTGCCACTCATACTTCACCAACATTCAAATAAAACAACTGAAAGACTAAATAAGACACACATTAATGATAAACATAACCAATACCGCTAACTCACCGAGAAATCCATGTCCTGAAAAGTAGCAGATGAGAGAAAAAAGGAAAGTTATTAGGTCTGAAGGGTATAGCCTATAGCATTTATAGGATTATGACAGCTAGTTGGTTTAATGCGAAAATAAAGGAAACAATCTATAAATACAGCATTGAGCAAAAATAAGCCATCCACAGATTCAATGCCCAGAACTCCATTTACTTTACTAGGGTAAGAAGACCGCAACACCATTCTGCCATTCACAAAATTAAATTCTATCATTTGTTGTTCTACTGATGAAAAATGCTGTCTTATGCCCGACTCACGAATCTCCCAAATGTTTTCAACTGGGTTCAATTACTCTATTAGTTCCTACCATCAGAAAGTTGACTAGTCTTCATAAAAAAACTTCCTACCAAACCTGTCACAACAATCACACCTATTGCAAAGTCACTCTGATCCATTGTAGCTATGGTAGCCAAAATGATGGCTACTACTAGGCCTGCGGAGATTAAATTGACCCTACGATCGGAATGTGATGTCATTTCTACACGTGTGTGAAAATACCTGGTTTAAATATACTTTGTATCCCTGCTTTACTCATTGTTTCCTTTATTTTGGTTGTAATTCGTACCTAACTAAGTAAACTCGTTATCCAAATTAAATATACGCATCACTTTATTCAACTGAATTACAGGTTGATTAGTGCTGTACAATACAGTACACACATACAGGAAGCTAGCAGCTAATGTCGCAAACATTAGCTAGCTAGCTGTAGTAGCTGATTAGACAAATCTATGGTGCGATCAAAGTACCATCTCAAGACATGCTTTGAAAGTAAGTTAGACAGTTCAATATTACCTCAACAAGAGAGGGACGTCTTTCAACAAATTCTAAAGTTAAAACAACAAGACTTTGTCAGTTGATAGATTAAAAGTCTACAAAACTAGTGAAAGCAAGTGCACACAGCCTGCTCTCTCACGCCTAGAAAATGACGTAAATGGGCGGATCCAAAGACGGATGGAATCAAAACGGGTACGTTCCAGACTCACATCAATATTCTTGGACTGCAATTCGGCAATTTAGGGTTAACTCAAATTTAACAAAATGAAGTGTATCCACATTTTCTCCCCCAACTCTACTATAATTACACTATTTTTGTATCATTAAAATTGTCTGAAATATGCCCAATAAATTATTTAAATTGGTGCTGTCCCGGGGCGATTGGTCTGATCAGATCAGAGTCACAAGATGATGTGTGGAAAAAAAATCTGTATGTAGTGCTGCCCTCCTCCGGCCTAGTCAGAAATATTGACTCTGCGCTTCAGGGAAAATGGTAAGTTGTTGCTGAGATATGGTGAAAAATCTTACTAAATGTGATTTGCTCGACTATTTTCAAAGTAGTAATTGTTTACTGGCGGCACTGTCTAACTATGTAACCGCTTCTTAATTTGGAAAGGGACCTCGGTTTATGGACAATATTTTCAAATGCAATTGTTCCACCCAGCTTATTGTGATGTGCTGCAACATGTTACGCTATGGAGCATAGCCAGTCGGATATCTGGTTAACTGGTAACCCCTTACATAGAAAGTTTACCACAATTAATTATATTGCTTTTCCCCGATCGATTGAACTTGATTATTTCACATCGTCAAAATGCTGGCACCATTTTTATGTGTGACTTGAGATTGTATGTGCGGGGTGCATAGAATGCAAGCCAGCTAGCTTCGCATTTCCTGTAGTTAGCTAGCGTAGTACATAGCTAGCTAAACTTATCTAGAACAGGGAGGAAACCTGTTTGGAACGTAAGCCTTCTGAGGGATGCGCATCTCTCATTATGTGTACATTATTAATATCTTAGCTCCTACATGAGTGCGGTACTTCCGGTCTGTGACAGTCGTCTGTCAAATCAAATCTAAGTAGGCCATTGAACAAAATAATCCAACCCATCAGAATAATGATTCAATCCCCCTATCCAGTTTCTATAGGTTACATTCCGGTCCCCATATTCCATGTAAACGTGTCAAAGACATTAGCATAGAAAATGAGGCGAAATCATTGGAATGTTGAGTAAAGAGGGTGTTGTCATAACACGTTAAAAACAGACATCCATGATCCTTCACCGGTATGGCTGTTTTGAGCAGGTCAGCATTTTTATCAAGTTGATGAATACTTACATTATATTAGTATCAACTAAAGCTCTCCAGTTTTTATTAGATCCAAACTGCATCCCAGGTAACACTTTTCCTCAATAGTGCGCTGTTTCTTTGTGTTTAGCAGGGCCTGGAACTCAGCTTTTCTGTTAAAGCGTTTTTGTAAAATGCAGTATGTTGTACAAATATTACATAATTAGGGAATAAAGAAAAGGAAATCTAAGATGGAACTGATGCAAATCATTTAACAGATTTCACAATTGGCCAATTCCCACACAGGGAGTGCTAGGGGAATGAGGTGACCTAACTGAAACCAGCTGTGTGTAGACGTTTATGCTGATCCACTCCTAAGGCAAACTGCGTGGATAGTTCTTGGTCAGATCAACTGCAAGGTCACCTTGTATGAGTACATTCAGTGGACAGTAACCCCTTTCCACCCCCAATTCGTATAGTCTTTATTTATGAGGACCGAGATGGTAAAACAGATCCTAGATCCGCACTGTCCCCTGCTCTGAGAATCCATGAGCCATGTTATGAGTGGGCTAGAAGTGGGATGGCTGTGTGGCCAGCTGAGCTTGGGCGGGTCAGAGGTCAGGGTTTAGTCAGAACCTCGCCGTTTCGTCCTTGCTGATTCACACCATGTGAGGTTTTTTGCCTGTCACTTCCCACTCTGTTCGTTGGCTTCAGCACCTACAGGCCCATGTCCAACCTGTCTATGTAGTCTTGTTCTCTATAGTAAACAATCCTAGATCAACACACAGCCTCTTCATGACCAAGGGCCCTTAATCGATTTTTCTCCTCTCCATTACTTCCAGAGTGAATCACTGGTTGTCTGTGATGTGGATGGAGACTTAGTGAAAAAGCTAAGGGAGTTTCGCTTCCGAAAGGCCACTAACAATGCTGCTATCATCAGTGAGTATCCTCCCCATCTTAAACCAGTTGTTCCTGGGGCCAAGCGCTTGGGAGAAACAAACACGATCAAGTAAAAAACATTCTGAAGCTCATATACATTTTCTTTTCTCACAGTGAAGATTGACAAGGACAAGCAGCTTGTTATTCTTGATGAAGAACATGAGGTTTGTTGTGAGATTTTTTTAGACTTGGTTGTCAGACTTAAGTGATGTCACTTTGAACTGATTTCCCCCTGAGATAATGCAAACCTGGTGTCGTATGATGAAGCATGAGCCTTTTTTTGTAGTTACAGTACATTTTAAACATTGATTTCCTTCTCTTTCATCCAAGGATATATCTCCTGATGATCTGAAGGACGAACTGCCTGAAAGACAACCAAGATATCCATTGACAAATGTTGCTTTTGTGAAATGCTAGATATCTATCATAATCAATATCATTTTGGAAATGCGTGTACAGTATTTAAAAAATGTAAGACATTTTTCCACATTTAGCATTGAATCCTAGTTTCAGAATCACAC
Organism: Esox niger; assembly: GCA_016801105.1. Taxonomy (NCBI): domain Eukaryota; kingdom Metazoa; phylum Chordata; class Actinopteri; order Esociformes; family Esocidae; genus Esox; species Esox niger. Next base: position 33,054 of record JACXGJ010001459.1, on the reverse strand, counting down.
TCATAACGCAGATGACATTAATGTGTGCTTTGAGTGAAAGTCATTTTTAGAACAGGCAGATTTCAGATTTTCTCTGAACAAGATAAAATAAACACCTAAGCTGGGATTTTAGGCTGTAAAGGAAGCTAAATTGTTGTAACTTTATCCCTGAGAACTAGATATTTCTTCTTTGTATCTGACCTGCTAAGGGGCATTTCAGTTGATCAAATTGGACAAGATTTTAGAGGTTAGACTCTCACTTTTTTAACTGAGAAGTTATCCTTAACTTCCTGCACATTTGTTGTGTATAGCTACAAGTATGAACATAGTGATGGGAGAGTTTCCTACCCTCTTTGCTTCATCTTCTCCAGTCCCGTGGGTAAGATGATATCCTTTAAACCTGTTCCATCCACCATTTCTGTCCCCTTAATCTGGTTTAATTCATAATTTCTGTCCCCTTAATCCTGTTTCATCCATCAAATCTGTTCACTCAGGCTGTAAACCTGAACAGCAGATGATGTACGCAGGAAGCAAAAACAAACTGGTGCAAACTGTCCAATTGACCAAGGTTAGTGTTTTAATGGGTTTTTTCATATTCATTATATGACTGTTATTATATGTTCACATAGCGTACTGTTATTACACGTTCACATAGAGTACTGTTAATATATGTTCATGTAGCATAAAATGTTTGTAAAAACTGTTGTATTTGAAGTGTGGGCATCACCCTTAGCTATCTTTGGAATGCACTTATTAACAATCTGTTGTATGTCTGCTCTCCTAAATCTGTTACTACACAAGTAACCGTGTTTTTTCTTTACCTTTTACTGACTAGTCAGAAATACTCAGTGGGTCAGTAGTCTTCTCTCGTAATTACCCAACATATTGTCAACATGTGGCCAAAAAGTGGAGCTTGTCTTACACCAATCGGTCTTTAGAGATATGAACAACAGTGCCTCCTAGTGGTCATGTTGACTAGTTTGTTATAAATGTTGAACAATTGTCTGCTCTCCTTAATTTCTTCCAGGTGTTTGAGATTCGGAACACGGAGGACTTGACGGAGGAGTGGCTTAGAGAGAAGTTGGGGTTCTTCGGTTAAGGTGTAGCCATCTGGTGGTGATCCAATGGACTGACATGTCTAGAGTAGAATTAAACCGCATAGACAGTCTGTGTTGTCCATCACCTGGGGGGGAAACAGCATTGCTTCATTTCCCTCCTCTGTGTATCTGTCCCCATGCAATCACGCTCTCCCCCTCAATATGTACCAATTTCCTGTCTCTTTGAAATATTAACACTACCACTCTTAAGATGAACACTGCATTCCCCCTCTTGCACAAGCAAAACTCAAGGGAAACTTTAAGGAATTCTCATGTGAGCAGTTGCTTTTGAGATTTGATTTTTGCTTGTTTAGTTTACATTATTATAATTTTATAGATTTAGATTCTAACCAATTTTCGGTTGTCCTTTTACTTTTACCGTAATGTTTTAATTGTATTTAAATTGACTGTTCTGGATGGTCAAAGGGGCGATATGATTTAGGGCCTCTGTTAAAATATATATGGCTTATGGGAGATGACTGTGTACTGTAGATACAACAATCTAGCCTGGCTACCAGTCTGTTTGTACTAACATTCCACAGACTTTACTTTGTTATATTCGACAAAATGTCCAAGGAGGGAACGTTAATGCAAAACCTTACTGGTACCAAACTGGTTTTTACTTTCAGTCTAATTAGCAATTCATTTGATTCTTTATACATTTTCAAGATCAAAGTGCCATCAGGCTGGAAGCACTTTGACTGCACAATCTCAGCCGTACATTGAATTTGGATGTAAAATGTGTCTTTGATTATATGGTGTGGACTTCCTCTTTATGCTTGGAAAGGTCAGTACAAAGAAAATGCATTCCTTTTTCACAACATTCACTCACCTGCTGTGTTTAGAAAACACCATTAAGGCAACAAAGAATCATAGCTAAATACTAAAACACACAAAAAAACACAAGGAATTACCAGTCTGATTTCTATGTGCATGGACAATTCTCATTGTACTTATCTGGGGGAAAGGGGACTCATGCGTATCGACGCCCGATGTCGAAAAGCAACATTTCAAGAACCCACAGTTAAAACCGGCCCTGAAAGTCTGTGAGGACAACAAAGGACAATTGGGTATCCATGTTAATCTTTGTTTGGAGGAGTAACAGTGAGATTCTTGGTGAGGTTTAACAGCCAGGTAACGGTGGCTTCCAAACAGAGACCTAATCCCACATGGTAGACAGAGTTCCAAGTTAATGCTCAATAGGAACTAGGGTTTAATTTGGGACAAACATTTTTTTAAAGCTTTGAAAGGCGTCCCACAACAGGCAGCTCACTTATTCCCTACAAAGCTGTTCACTGTTATGTTCCTGTTGTAGTAACTCTGTTGGTTTAAGGGTTTCCACACACATGGATTTAGCCGACTCCCTGGACTCTGTGGGCTGGCTTTGACCACACGCAGTTCTAGTGTAGGACAAAACCAAATAAGGCTCAATTGAGTTCTCCAGTTTTTATGTCCTAGACTGACACTAAACTTTGTCTGCACAACCCGGTCCCGTAACCTCTTAATCTATGTCATGACTACCAGCCTTTTATGGATTAAGAACATTTTATGGGAGACCAGTAAGCAGCCTGTTTGTCAACCGTGAGAAGATTTAAATACTACCCCAGCCTTCACCAGGGAGGTAATAGCTTACCACAGGTTACTTGCTGGACTTGACAAATGCCTAACTTAAAGGGTATCAATATTCTGCATGAATGCTGTTTTACAATCAAATGAGGCAGTTGAGTAGAATCTTTTTGCCTTTAAATTTACACGCACAAAAGAACTTGGAACAGATGTACTGTGTTGCATATGAAGTTATGTTCCTTACAAGGTGGTATTTTTGTCATCTGAAGAATCACAAACTTAAAAAAAACTAACAATTTGCTATTTTCTACGTGCCGTCTGTCTTGCCAACTGCTGAAACTTGACATTGAATATCATAAGACAACCGCTAATAAATCACCTCATAGTTTCTACGTATTAACATACTGATGTACTGTAACTTACAGATTACTGTTTTTACTACGAGTCGTGCAATTAGCTAGGCGTCAATGTGGAAAACAAAAATTATTAACTGCAATTGTTTTTACCGTACGTCCTTTTTTTTAAATGCTTAATAATCTGTTCTTTAAAAAATGATGTGGTAAAGCTACTGTAAATACAATTGCATGCTTTTATCAATGTGTTTGTTGAACAATTTGTATCATGACTACAAAAAAATCCTAAACAGGCCTTGAAAATGTGTCAGTTTTTACTGCATGTTCTTTGTTTTAAACGGTGAATGTATATCCTCGATAGTAAACTCAAAATTTGGCTTCTGTTGACTGGTGGCAGCAGCTAGTGACATCTTGCGTGTGGGGTTCAAAGTGCAAGGGTCAAATCCTGTGTTTGTGTAAAACACTGCAGTAGTTGGACAATGATCAACGTGTAATGGGAAGAACCTGATTGTTCTAAATGGCACCCTTATCTCCCTCAGTGCACTGCTCATGACCAGTATTAGGTCACCATGAAGGGCCCAGGCTGCTAATCAACCCAGGATTGAAATGGTTAACCTCCATTCGTTAAAAAGACATAGCCTTTGTGATGAATTTGTAGGAACGTGGCCTCTTAAGTGTTCTTGATTACACTGAATTGATGTATTTTTCATATAATAGTTCTGTACCTTTTCAGATCCACAGCTTTTATTTTTCTTAACAAAACACCATTTCAGACATAACATGCCGCTACCCAATGGTGTCAGTGAAACTTGTGAAATATTTGTATTTTTCAATGCTTTATACAGCTATCCCAATAAAAACAAATGTTACGTTTAATGTCTATTTTATTTATTTTCCCATCAGTAGATAACTAGCACTGAATGTCTGATAACATTTGTCATTTTTCTTTCATGCTACTTTGTGTAGGTTTAAAATAAATACATTTTCTTCTGAAGAAAATAACTATTGCTGCTGGATTCTTCTGGTAATGGCATAGAGAGATGTGTGACAAAGTAACACACGTCATTTTGGGCATAAGGAGTAAATGTTCCTATTTTTAATAATTTCAGCGCCAGCAATGATTGAATTAATAAGTTTTTTACATGTTGCTGTTCTTTTATATACAATGTCTTGCAAATGTATTCTGCTGCAACACCAATTCTCTAATATTGCTGGATTACAAATGGTTCACTGAAGTTTTGTTCTGTTCTAATATTTTAAAATGCTAGAATTCCAAATCAATTATTGTGAAGTGATATTGGTTTTATGTTGGGAAATATTGGGGAAAATTTTAAATTAATTTATATTACTTGTAAAGTATTCAACCCCTGTTTATTGGAAGTTCCTAGTTAACACAGGTGAAACAAACAATTACCATTAGCTTCCACCTATGAAACATTGTCACATTTGGATAAACACCACTATTTAAGCATCATTGATCTGGCTGTGAATCTGAGAGAAAATGAAGACCAAAGAGCATTTTACAGAAGTTAGAAATAAAGTGACACCAATGCATCTACTGATACCCAATCAACATTAGAGTGGCTCCAGAACAAAAAAGTGACTTTCCTTCAGCGCTAGAGTTGAAGTTCTCATGGAGAACCTGTGGAACTATTTAAACATTGTGATCCACCAAAGGGAATTCTAAAACTGCAAATCTGGTACATATATACCTCAAATTCTGTAAACCTATTGCAGAGAAATGTCTAAAAATATTAGTATATTGGGATTAAATACATATTTACGGAGCCCTGGAAGTGACATTCGTTTTATAAAACAAGAGCAAGTTTTATAAAAAAAATATTGTTTTTTTTTACTCAAATAGGTAACAGAATAAAATAGCAGCTACAGTATTTGTAATTTAGTGGTATGAGAGAATTGGTCAGGGATGTGAATACTTTTTCAGGGTACGGCATTTTAAGTGTTATGTTAGTTTTTTTAATTTATTTAGAAAAATAACTACGTAAAATCGTTTCAACATCGTGTTTCCTTGTCATCTCGTTGTCCCCTTTACGGCTCCTTTATGCCCCTGCAGGCATAGGAACATAGACATTTCGCGGCACCTGGAACGCACCCTGCCGAAATGTGCGCATGCCCTGTTCCACAGCCCTGTTCCTGTCTTGCGTGGTCGGCATATTCACATCATTGTGTAGCTACTGCATCACTTCGTGTGGAAGGCAAAGGGTGACAGATTAGTGACAGATCTCGGTGTGGCTACGACATCAGCCAGCAAGCTACACAAAAATGGCGTTCACATTCGCGGCCTTCTGTTACATGCTTGCGTTATTGCTTACGGCCGCTCTAATTTTCTTCGCCATTTGGCATGTAAGTATACGCGTATCATACTCAAACAGTATGATTTGAAAGATGATTGATGAAACATCGATCTACCAGACTTGTCACTCACCCCCTTTTGCTAGCTTAGCTGACGTTAAAATGCTAACGTTAGCCGAAAATGAATGACACACACCCATTCGTGTTGTGTCACTGAAACACCGAATAACAATTTGTCCTACTCACCGGGCAAAATATCAGATTCATGTTGCTACTTACTTAGTTAACTATCTGTTTTTTACAGCCACCATCTAGATAATTCAGTAATGATTAGTAATGTTTATGGAGTAAGTTTGCTAGCCTTTAGCTCTGTAGTAAAACCAAATTATGCTAGCTAATGTTACCTGTCCATGAACGTGTAATGTTAGCAATTTGGCTAGGATATGTTTGCGGATTCGGTAGCTAACAAGCTAAGCTAATTCCTTTAGTATTAACCGGGTGTCTTTATCTTTAACCGTAATGATGAATTCCCCTCATGTGCTTAACCATCCAGTTCAGTTAAACTCACGGCTCTCGGTTTAGATTGTTTTCATTCCTTTAGTCTAATGCGGTGAAAGATGTTACTGGGATGCCATTTCCTGTTCCATAATGACATGTTGTTGGACTTTTTGCATCTCACAAAAGAGCAGCTATTGGTCTTTGTTATAGTTCAGTGGTACGATATAAATTCTCTGTGATAATAATATAAAGCTATAACATTCTGACCCATGCATCTGTTCTGTCTGTCCAGATAATTGCATTTGATGAGCTAAAGACAGACTACAAGAACCCGATTGATCAATGTAACACATTAAATCCGGTAAGTAAATTACCGGTCACTTTTTTCCTGGCTTCTGTGACTGCATGATTATCTGCTTTTTGTAATGTGCTTGTGAGATGGAAGAGGTTACGGGCTAGTAGTTCCCCTAACGATGGATTTCCCTGTGGCACTGTACTGCTGAATTATAACTTGACTACCTGATTGTTATTCATCTACAGTAATCTTGTTAAAATCTAACACACTTTCTTTTCTAATCTGCTTTTTTTATCTACCATTTTTAACGGCATAAAGACAGTTGAAAAGGTCAAAAAGATTAAAAGAGTCAAAATTGCATTAAAGGTTTGTACCAATCTTCGATTAAAGTGCCCGTTTGGGTCTCTAGTCAAGTCTCCAGTCTGTCATTTTGCACGGGGGAGTGTTTGCAAACGTCTTTTCAGTTAACAAACCTCGAAAAGAAGTTCCCTCATTGAACTACATCAAAGTTGGATTAATGTCTCAACATTCTGCACTGATTGTAACTAACATCACTGAGCATTGCCAGTCAGGCTCACTGCAGAGTATATGGTGTCATGCCCAAGAGCATTACACCTTGCCTGACATCCTCCAGAGTTGTGCCCAAAGGAGGGACCCTATTGAAATGTCACAGTATGTTCCTTTTCGTGATTGCTTCTGAACTAACAGCTACGTGCCTGAGCCTAGCTGTCATGCCCACAACAAGCTTCGGGTTAGTTCTGCATTTCCTATCTTATTTCCCACATGAGAAAGAGACCGTTAACGTCTGGAGAATACAGTAGCTCAGAGGGTTGGCCTACTTTCAGCCAGTTCGAGCTGCCTGGGATATATTATTTTTGCTGTATGTAAAGGGTTCTTCATTGCTTCAGTGTTTCATAGGGATATTTGAGTCATTTAGTGAAAACTTTTTAATCGTAAGGGGTTTGCAGTGTTATGCACACATTTTCAAACTTTTCCCCCCCCGAACTGATCCCCTCTGTGGGATTCATTGCACAGCGTGTGAGACAAAGTTCAAGTTTAAAGAATTATGTGGGACAATTTTTGGTTCAGCCTTGGTTGAAGCATGTTTGGGAAGGCGTTTATTCGTGGTGAGTAGAGCGGTGTGTTTCCATTTAATGGAAGGAGTGTTCGTCCGAAGCATTGGGATGTGCAGAGGCATGTTGACAGAGGTACTAATGCTGATATTGACGCTATAGCGCCGTAGAAGATGAAGCACTATAGAAGTTAACTGAAAAGACTTGCAAATGCTCAAGAACATGCATGATTCTATACAACTTATCCTCTGTTTACATAGTGTTGTGGTAAGAGTGCCCATAGCTGCTTAAATATAGAATCACTGATGGTTCACTCACTGGTTTCCATACTCAGGATTTACAGGGAATAGAGTGTTTTCCCTGGGTGATATTTCATTCGTAGTGAAAGTCAGAATGCCCACCTACGACTCGCATTCAGAATGTACCACTTCCGGTCCAAATGACTGGTCGGCAGCAGATTTGGAAATGTGAGTTTTTGTGAGGCAGGACCGGAGGCTGTTGAAATCAGCCGTTTGTATGGACCTTTATTGGATTAAATCCCAAGTGAACTGTGGTTCTGAGGGCTCGTTGTTCTGGGCCTAATGTTTGCCATGACTGGATTACTTATAACGATAGTTTGCCGTTCCAGTCGTAGCGCTTGGTTCTGTACCTGAGCAAGACTGTCGACATTAATGGCTCCCAGGATGTTGCTGTAAATAATAACAGATTATTTCTAACAACCTAAGAACGGTGTCTTGTGCAAGAACAAAGTCTGAGGCGTGAGTGTTGTCCTCACAGGTCACTTGACCATTGTCACGCACCGTGGTGTCTTTGACAGTTGATTTGCTGTAGGCTCAAGCCGTAATAGTATCACCTAGGGTTTGAAACAGATGGCTGTAGTCTGAACACTGAAGCTCAGCATTTTATAGCTGCCCATAAGGAAGGTACAAATGAGGCATAGGGGGCCCCAGGATTTTCCTGTTCAGCCCACTATGCTTATGGGGAGTAGGGAGCCGTGGTCTCAACTAAAGCCTCATTTGAACCTCAGTCTTTGAATATACACAGTTCTGTCTGGTACTAGTTCTCCACCACTGAACTTTCCCCGGGTCGCCTGCCTCCCAAACGGTTCCCGCGGGGCACTAGTCCACGCCCGTGTAGTGAATAGGGTGGTGTTTGGACTGAGCCCTACGCCACACATAGCCTCTGAGCTTCTCTCACGTCACGCGTTAGCGACGAGTGTAGCAACACAGTGCGGGGCTCAAACCCCCACTACTGCCCCACCGCCACCCCTTCCATCTGGGGGGGGGGGTCACCGTGCTGCAGCCCACTCACCCACCTCGATCGGATGCATGGCCTCATGCCCCCCGAATCCACCCCCCCCCACCGCGCCTTATGGGACGGATTCACTGACTGTTAAGTTGCACCACAAATGGCACCCTATACTCTACGTAGTGCACTTCAAGACTAGACGGTAGCTTTCAGAGTACCTACAGGGCCCTGGTCATAACTAGTGTCCCACGGAGGGAGCAGGGTGCTGTTCGAGATGCCAACAGGCCGCCTGTCACACACAGCATGTTCTCCCTTGCACCCGGCATATTTGACCTTCGACCCCAACGAGTGTCTGTGGCGACCAGGAAGTGGGATGCTGCTGTTCCGCCGTGCCGCGAACACGCACACGATTCACCGCTTACTAGGCGTCCCCGGGGACATAACGGCAGCCTGTTCCGTTTCCGCGGCTCCGCCGTTGACCGGGATTCAGAGGGACCAGTGGGCCATTTTGGGACAGAGCACGGGAGTGGCTGTGTGAATACTTCCCCAGTGATGTAATGCACGTTTCACACCGCGTCACCACACAGTGCATGACAGGGAGCTTCTGTGTTGTCCTGCCCTGCTTACCACCGTACGGTGTTGTGCTGTGAACATCTGCTGTACGACCGTGTACATTAACGGGTGAAAAATAAACACTGATTTTCTCGGGGTGGGGAGGGGGGGGGGTGTATGTTTCTTCACAATATTGGCCTAGTTTATCTTTATTAATCCAATGTCTGTCTGATTCATGTTTGTTGTGACCTCTGCACTTGATCCCCAGTCGTACATTAACAGCAATTGTTGAACCGGACAAAACCTTGGTCATTGTCTCTCTGAGGTTTTGAGATGCTTCCTCTCCCTTTGCATTAATACCTTTCGTTTTCTACTGTCCGTCTCTGTAACCTCAGTGCCTTTTGAAATTCGGAAGCTTTCAGTGTAGCTACGGAAACGTGCTGCTCAGAGGCGGCCTTCGGCGACTCCTCCCGAATCTCGTCGTGTTGAAATTCAGTTGAAGACTGTTGTTGTTGTTGTTGTTGTTTACTGAAGTGCTGTTGTTCACACGGTCCTTTCAGCTGGTGCTCCCAGAGTATCTGATCCATGTGTTCTTCTGCGTGATGTTCCTGTGTGCAGCGGAGTGGCTCACCCTAGGCCTCAACATGCCCCTGTTGGCCTACCACGTCTGGAGGTACGTACAGCTACAGCCCAACCTTCCCAGAAAGGACTCGATTTCCCACAGGCTCTCAGAGAGTTAGCGTGAATGCTAAAAGCAGCCGACGTGCTAGCGAAGAGAAATGTAGATTCCCAGGGCACCGTTCCAATTCTCTGTGGCTACGATGTTTTCTAACCCTGGGAGATGTCTGCTTTGGTGCTCGTTTAGTAATTTTTCACAGGTGATTTTTCTTTTTTGGGGTGGGGTTGTAAAGACGACATGACTCAATCTCGTTCTGGGTGACAAAGTTTCTCCAGTGTTAAAGCAGCCTTTTAGTACTCGTGGCTTCCGGTCTTGTGTCTAATTGGACGCTGGGTGTTCTGCTGTCATGCCCACGTATGACTAAACGTTTCTACAGGTACACTAGTAAATATTCTGTTTCATATGGTCCGTGTGTAACTGTTTCATGTCAACGTGCGCAGGTATATGAGCCGGCCCGTGATGAGCGGTCCAGGCCTCTACGATCCCACTACGATCATGAACGCTGACATCCTGGCCTACTGTCAAAAGGAGGGTTGGTGCAAACTGGCCTTCTACCTGCTGTCCTTTTTCTACTACCTCTATGGGTAGGTGGTCCAGTTACATATTACATAGTTAGAACAAGCATGTTAACCCCACCCTTTCCAGTATTACCTGCACTGGTATGTTGTCCAGATACTGATGGCATCACATCACTGTCTAGCAGGAGTGTCGTATTACAGAGTCTTTTACTACAGGCTTAATGCCAGAGAACCTATTTGATGACTTTGTACCTAAACCGTGTTCTTGATTCCCTTTCCAACAGGATGATCTACGTGTTGGTGAGCTCTTAGACAGGCCATATAGGAAAGGAAGATCAGCATGTAGGAGATGGAACACTTTGGTTTTAGTGGCTCGAGGAGAAGCTGAAACGGGACCGGCAGGAAGACCATTCACCTCTTAGTGATACAAGATGGCCGCCGCGCCAAGCAGGTGGCCCGTCTCCAAACCCCCAACAGTGCTGAGCAGAATGCCATTAACTACACAGAAATGGTAGTCCTTTTTAAATGAATCTTTGTTTGCTGTCTCAGCTGTTCTCTTGCTCGTAGTTCTAAATGCTTTGAGGAGGAACTATGACAGACCTTTGGACTCTTTTTTCCCCCCATTATTGTGTGATTTGATGCTTTACATTTGAATTAAAGTTTTTTTTGTTATCCCCTCCCCTCTTTTGACTATTTACAAATTAGAACAGACATCTAGTTACGGTGTGCTTTGTTGGGATAGGTTCAGAGCTGTGTGCTTATTAACCAATACATAACTGTCCATTAGGATATTGAATGTGAATTAGATGCTAAGCTTGACAAGTCATGGGTGTTTTAAATAGAATATTAAAATTATTTTCTTGCCCAGACACACTGAGACCTTAAACCAAAGGGTTGAATGCGTGAGTATTTCTAACTTGGATCACCAGACAGGGACAACAGCATGGTTGTCCACCTCAAAATATTTCATGTGTTTGTGTTAAGGTTTGCCATGCTTTATTTAGGCATATCTGGCATCCCGTTGTGTTTCTGGAGCCCTTTGCATAGTGCTCCATGGGGGTACATTTCCTTTTCGGTAGATTCTGCTATGCTATGTGTGTGACGCTACAGAAATCCCAAGTAGAAGTGTCCTAAATGTGTGATCATGAAGTGTTCCTCTTTAGGAATATTTGTAAATGTGGAACCTGTTTTGAAGTCTTGAAAGCCAACAACTCTAATGTTCATTGATTAGGCTTTTTCCATTTTATATGTTTTGACAATATCAGTCGCCAACATTTCCCTTATCTTTATTCTGGATTGGGCATTTTCTCCAGATGTTGGCCTCTTATACATTTTTTAAGCGTAGTGTCTTTTACCAAAACAAGGATTTTCTTTTTAAATTTCAAAATTGTATAATGAATTTTTAGAAATAAACTGTGGCTCCAAGTCAATTCAGACAGGCACCCAAAGTAAGTTGGTATTTAATTTAAAAGGCCAGTGTGGTACAATATTAGAATTGGACAGCCTAAATGCATTCGGTAGCTGTGGTTGTACAAAGTTGGAGCTCAAACCACAGTCTCATGGAATAGAAACATGAAGTTGACCAAATAGATACACTCCATATCAGGCAGTGACATTCATGAATCCAAATATGTAAAGCTGGTTAGAGCACAGCAAAAATCCCTGAAGTTTTTTTTTTTTTTTACATTTTGCTACACATTTACCTAAATTGCAAAACATTCTTGTAAAGTGCTAAAAGAGAACAAATGATCTCACGTTATCATACAATAAAAGCAGTCAAACCATCTTTTCTTGACATACTGATCTTTTTTCAATGCTTTTAACTTACAATGTGTTATTTCAAAAACAAAACAAATATTTTTAAGAGGGATTAGACTAAATCACCGCGAAACAGATCGCTCTGTCGAGACAACTTTGGTTTCTTGGTAGGCAGAGTATTTTTCCCGGAACTCGTGCAGGAAATTGTATTGCTGAGGAAAAGGAAAGCAAAGCAACATTTTATGGAAATTCCAGACAGACTTCATAGCGATACACTACAGGGGAACCCTGCAATTAACTTGGCAAATTAGTGAGAGAAATTAAGCTTTTTACACCCAATTGGTCAAAAGGGGTCATACTAATTCTCTCTCAAAAAAAAAAAAAAAAAGTACAACAGTTACATCTCGTTTATCAGAAGGTAACAGATAATTACATCTCTGAAGATTTGTACTTCGCCCCAAAAAAATACTGTGCTGCATGTGTTTTAAAAAGGTGAACTCTGGTCTTTCAAACACCTGTACCAAATCGATCCCACTCAAAATGAGGTTCATGTAGGCAGGTCATTTGAGGAGAGGGACGCACTGCTCTTCAGTTTTGATTGTCTAGATTGGATGTCTTATTTTGTGTTTATATTCCTTAAATAAAACAGACTTAAAGAAAACAGTCGTCACCTTGACTGTTTGTATGGCTCCGCCCCCTCTGTACTCTCTGAGGATCTCAATGGCTTTGTTGGGAGTCATGGAAACCGATAAATGAAGCAGCAGACAGGCAGCCACTGTGACAGAAAGACAGACATTCAGAGTTGTGTTGTGACGTGGAGACAGAAGCTGAGGAAATGCGTCCAAAAACAAGCAAATAAGTGTGATTCTTACTTAGTCCAGAGCGACCCAGACCACCGTAACAACTGCAGAGAAAAAACACAAAGGACGTGAGCGAAGATAAACACCGTGGGGAAACATGCCACCAACACCTTGTCTGAAGTACCATGTAAAACCTTCAGTTTGCCCAAACCGGCACTGAAATGTGTCAAGTTCCTCAAACATGGAGGAACCATCCCAGTGACTGTAACCTCTACTACTCCTCCGTCAATGCTCACTGGATGACAGTAGTCCTGTTATTGCACAGGTTGGCTTGCAGGCCCTCCAGTATTTGGCAGCACTGGTCCAGCTCAGGGGTACCCCCATCAGGAAAAGGCAGGTGATGAACTACGAGGCCCTGCTGTCGATAGGTCTCCAACAGGCCAGGAACACGGTACTTGTGGAGCTCCCCTCTGGTGCAGAAAACAAACACGTCCTGCACACCGTGTTTCTGCAGCTCCCCTGGGAGGTAGAAAGGGAGAATTAATGTACCAAATGGCACCATATGCCCTTATATAGGACACTACTTCAGGAAGAGGGCTCCCATCTAAAGTAGTGCACCAGTTGAGGGGAAAGAGGCCAATTTAGGAAACACATTGTCAATAAGCTGATTGAGGAGAACACATCCTAAGAGATGTAGAAAACCACATGCATTGTCAACACAGTAACAGGATTACATTATCAGACAACAGTCTATGAATCAGTGAAAAATAAAAGTCGATTATTTTATCCATGTTAAACACTACTGAGGTAATAGGAACCAACAAAATCGGTGTTCAGCATCGCAACCCCTGATTACATAATGTTCCTCAAGAGATCTGGTGTCAACACATAACCAGCCAGGAGGAATTAACCCACACGTACTCACTGGTACAAAACTACCATGAAAATCCTTTCAAAGAAATGGGTCAACATACCGATGTCTCTTTGCAGATTTCTTCTGACATCTTTAAATTTGCATCCAGGCAAAGGACATATTCCAAGAAACTGGGAGCAATCCACTATGGATAAAGGCAACCTGTAAACCAGAGAAGTTGATTAGTGTGCTACCAACTATGCAAAGGAACTGACCAACATTATGTAGGACGTGTGTGTGTCTGTACTTGCCAAGAGATCTGGAACGGTGTAAGCCGTTCTTCACCAACCTCCTCTTCGTCCGATGAGGAATCAAACTCACTGGTCCTCATTGCCACTGGCTTAGGGTTGGGAGGAATGTATAGTACATCAGATACAGAGACACACAGGATATAGAGCTACAGTCGTTGCCAAAAGTTGACACCTTTGCATTCATTAGAAAAACAAAATATGAATGATTAACATTTTAGCTTATGCCACAAAGACATTCTAAAATGGCACAGCCAATATTATTGGCATATCCCAGAAGTAGCTGGAATTTTTTTTAACTTCCATTTATGATGGAAGTAAACTTACTAATGGGTCACTGTGAGCAGCGCAATCAGCATGGAGAAAATAAAACCCTGACGACAAGAAACACTTAATTGCAGTAATTTTAGCTAATGGCGTGCTACCAAAAATGAAGTCTAGTGTGATAACATCATCGGTGTTACTGTAAATGTTCTGACTAAAAAGGATAATATATTCAAAACTGGGAAATTAAGAAGTGTAGAGACAAATACTTTGATCATTGTATACTTTTTTCAGTGAGTAGTTAAACTCAATGAAGTTTAAGGGTAGCAATATTTTTGGCCACATCTGTACAGTAATGACAGAACAAGTGAATGCACTGGGCCACTGGAGAGCACACAGGCACACGGTTTATCCTTTAGAGAACCAGAAAGAAAAAAAATCCCAATTTTCCCGACAACCCAACTGTAAAACTTCCACAAACCCTAACCTTCAAAACCTAGCCTTCATAACTGAACTTGACCTAACCCTAAAACTAACCTTTGCTAGTTTGAACCTTTTTGCAGGGGACCAGCTAAATAAAACACACAAAAAACATATGGGGACAGAAATGTCAGGTCATGTACACACAGTGTTTTTGGGATTAGAACTGATTTACATCACAACATTCCGATTTATTCTAACTCTTAACAACCCATTATAACCCCAAATATCCCATTATAAGCAGCACATTCACCCAAAGCCTAAATAATCCGTTTATGTCCTCACTAAACATGACAATGGGTTTCTATATTCTCATTCTCTAGGCAGCTGTAATATGAAGTTAGCTGGGAAAACAACTTAAGCTATTTGTATGGATGTATCACTATTACCTTGCTTTAGATTTACCATCTTCAAGATTCCTCGCTAACGCTACTGAAAAGATGGACAAAACACCTGATCCGCTTATTTCGGTATCGCAATGTAAAAACATTGTCAAAGTTAATCAGAGACGAAATATAGTATAGAAAAGTGTTCTTACCAAATACACCATACAGTTTTGTTCAAGACACCGTTGACAGCTACAAGCTCTATCGCGCAAACCAGCCTGGCACGATTTAAAAACACACTAGCGTCCTAGCCAGCCAATCAGATTCCTTCTCTACTTGGCCACGCCCAATAGTTTACACATTTGTAGATAGGGCGTAGCCCGCCTTCCATAGCCCAACAAACAATTCTCCAATAAAAACAACTTGTAAATTAAAAACAAGTACTCATCTCTTACTAAATACTAATTGTAAAAGCCATTTATTCATAGTGGTTTTTGGACTACCTGTACATACACACAACCTGTACATCCATCCATCCATATGTACATAGATACAACATAGCTACATAGGCCTATATAGCGAATGCACGCACGCACGCACGCACGTTGAATTATTTGCACATATCCAATTCTTCTGTTTTTCTTGGGTTAAAAATACGTTTATTTTAAATGGGGCTTTCTCTTATTCTCTTTCATAATTTTAATGTCCTGCTTTCTACTAGTATGCTCGCTTTAACTCCAACCTCATGATGTAGCATACCCGTGGTAATTAAATACTGTGTATGTAAACGCTATTGTTGTCAAAAGAGTAAAGTTAGTGTGCCATGAGTGCGGGGAGACGTTTAGTCAAATACACAATGAGGGAAAATACGGCTGCAGTACTTTGTCTACCTGCGCTTCTTATATTGCCGGTTGCGCTCACGCGCCAAGCAAACGGCATCTGCATCAGATATGGGCATGCCTCCTACAAATGCACCACGAGTCAGTTCGATACTGTCACTATGTAATAACGCGAAGGAGGGAAATGTCCGTTCTTGTTAAGAAAAGTGGATTTGGATACGACAGATTCCACTTGATGGGATGTTTGCCGATGATCTGAATGGCGGTTGCAAATAAAGGTAGGATAGTTTTCATATTATTCCAAAAGTTTAAGTGAGTAGATTATATTTCAGGTTGTTTCATCCTGTCCTGGGGGGCTCAGATTGCCTTTATAATACACAATTATTACAGATTTTTGATCATTATCATTTGTAAACAGAAAAGGTTGTTATAAATGTGGAAATGTTCAATATTGTTAAACATCACTTGTTTTTTCTTTGAAATAAATAGAACAAAATGAAATAGACTGGCACCCGAAATCTAACCCAAATCTAAAGACCTGCATGCATTAACCAATTTATCTTACTTTACTGTCTTATTTACCCGCAATATTGTCAGAGGACGATCCATCCTTCTGTTGTTATTAGGCGTAAGGAGGTAGTTTGGCCTCTCTCAGGCGGTTCTCCCCTGTAGTGTGGAGCTCTTTGGCGGGCTAGTCACTTCCCCCACACCAGGGGAATTGCTGGCAGTGGCAGCCCTAGCTCAGGTAGTATAAACAGATACTGACAGGTCACTGAGTGTGCAAGTATACCACATCTATTGAATTCTATTCTTTGATTTATGTTATTTTTTTATTATTGAGGCTATTGAAACTATTTGAGACAATTGAGTAAACAGAACATGCCACAACATTGTGAACTTGTCAGTTCATATTTTTTAAATGAAGGAAAACTGTTTCTGTGATTTTAAATGTCTATCGTGACTGGGAAGAGGGGCAACTATGACTACAGGGAGATGGGGGGGGGGTCTATCTGTCAACCTGCCTTGGTCACTGCTGTTCCTCTGATATCCAGTCTGGTTTGGAGGACGGGAAAAATGATTTCCCATTATGGAGCACTATGATTGGAAATGAGCAGACATCCTGAACTGACTGTATAACAGTACAGCATGTTTGTCTGGAGACTGGCTAGGCCACTCAAGGACCTTAATGTGCTTCTTCTTGAGCCACTCCTTTGTTGCCTTGGCCATGTGTTTAGGGTCATAGTCATGCTGGAATACCCATCCACGACCCATTTTCAATGCCCTGGCTGAGGGAAGTAGGTTCTCACCCAAGATTTGACGGTACACTGCCCCATCCATCGTCCCTTTAATGTGGGGAAGATTTCCTGTCCCATTAGCAGAAACCCCCCCCCCAAAGCATATTGTTTCCACCTCCATGTTTGACGATGGGGATTGTGTTCTTGGGGACATTGGCAGCAGTCCTCCACCTCCAAATACAACGAGTTGAGTTGATGCCAAAGAGCTCAATTTTGGTCTCCTCTGACCACACTTTCATCCAGTTCTCCTCTGAATCATTCAGATGTTTACTGGCAAACTTCCGACGGGCCTGTACGTGTGCTTTCTTGAGCACGGGGACCTTGCAGGCGCTTAAGGATTTCAGTCCTTCATGGCGTAGTGTGTTACCAATTGTTTTCTTGGTCACTATGGTCCCAGCTGCCTTGAGATCATTGACAAGATCCTCCCATGTAGTTCTGGGCTGATTCCTCGCCGTTCTCATGATCATTGCAACTCCACAAGGTGAGATCTTGCATGGAGCCCTAGTCTGAGGGAGATCGACAGTTTTGAATTTGCGAATAATCGCACCAACTGCTGTCACCTTCTCACCAAGCTGCTTGGCGATGGTCTTGTAGCCCATTCCAGCCTTGTGTAGGTCTACAATCTTGTCCCTGACATCCTTGGACAGCTCCTAGGTCTTGTTCATGGTGGAGAGTTTTTTGATCTGGTGCATGTTTCTGTTCAAGACGGCTACGGTCAACTTAAGAAGTATTAGTACACCTCATGAAACTGAGCAAAAGTAAAGGCAAAAAATGAAATACACAAACAATGACTCACATTTTGGGTGAGCAGTATACACACAGCTCAACACATTCATTTCTCAAACACAAAACATTTAGGTTATCATGTTGAAATCCAAAGCCCACTTCGGAGGTCGGTTTGCCATGTAAGAGTCCAGCTCTGAGCGCCAGCGTGCGTTTGTGTGTGTATTCTCCATGTGTGTTTATTAGAATGTGTGTATGTTTACACGTGTTTGCTGTTCCTCCCGCAGAGCTAATGAAGCCTCAGGAGGGAGAACTAGTCAGCGAGATCTCCAAGGTGACCATGATCCTCCTTCACGTGTTAGGGCCTCCCGTGTATCCCATCCGTTTAGAGCCTGGCATCCTCTCTCCCACATAGCACACTAACACACTAACTAGTGCACAACCCAGGGAGAAAGGGTACCATTTGGGACGTCTGAGGTTCTCTTCCTGAGCACCGCTTCTTACTCTTCTGGCCCACAGATGTCAAGTCTTTATTCAGTCTGTTGTGGAGGGAATTTACTTGCACAGCAATGAAATGTGAACTTTTATAGTTAAGGTTTTAAATTCCTTCTGAAAGTGGAATTCTGATTTCCCCTTAAAAACTTGATTTGCCCTAACAAAACATTTCCACGCACAATCCACACAGACATTTATAATTTATGTTCTTGTAGTATTTTCCATCTGTGAGAAACTCAACAGGAGTTCAAAACAAGCTACGACATCTGTACTTTGTGCGGATTACTGTGGTGGTTTTCTGGGTGTTGATTCGGTGTTTTATCTTTATGTTTTGGCAGGCTGTGGAAACGCTGTTCCTTTCAGAGGACAATTACCAAGCACACACTCAGGTTACCACAGGATGCACCCTGCATCTGACACCCTGGCTGTGATACAGCGGGGAGAGTTTGTCTGCACAACTGTTTGTTTTTTACACAACCACCGTAGTGTCTCCACAACGCATGTGTAAATATTTGTGTGCAGAAAACCTCTCCGTTCTGTCGCAGCGGTTGTGCCCCTAATGTGTTGTACATCCGCTGTGTGCCGAGTGTGTGCAGAGCCTCAATTATCTGTTGAGTTGGCAACAAAATATTATAGTACAATGAATCTGTTTGGGGTGATGCAATGGAGAGTTTGTCTGCACAAAAATAAATCACTAAGCCACTTCGCGTTTTTCATTTTGCCTTTTTAACAAGGGTCAGGATTCAGTAAGCCAATGTAAATTTTATAACCAGAGTTTTTACATTCATAGATATTGCCTGTAAATTAACAACGGATTGTAGGTGATAACGCTGTCATAAACGTGGTCCATATTTAAAAGCTGCATTGTCATCACCCGTTATCATATTGAGAATAAATATCAATAAGAACACATTCACTTTCACAGTAACAACAATCACCTCTATCCATGCATCATTCATTCATTCATTGTACCAACAATCTATCCATTATTCTAACATCACTAATCTCTTATCCCATTTACTATAAATCATCCATCTTTTCTCTGTCCATCCGCCCCACAGCTCCAGATCCTGGTGTCCGAACTGAAGGTGGGCTTCTCCAGTGCTCTGTACGAGCTGAGTCAAATCCAGCATGGAGACAGTGACCTCTGGGAGGAGGTGGGTGAGGCCAGGAGAAGCTGTGAGCGGAAGGCCGTACGCATGGAGACCCTAGTGGAGTCGCTCAGGGTGAGACGGACGCTTCTTCACACAAAGTCATCATCCCATGGATGGCCCCTGAAGCAGATGTGTCTGGAAGTGGATTTGGCGGGCCAGTCGGAGGCAGTCTTCCCTCTGGTCTGATGGTCCCAATGATCCAGGGTGCAGTTTGTGTGTTTCGAGTGGGATGTTTAATTACGTCCAGCCTCTCATTGGTCAGTTTGGTACTTCATCTTATGAGTGGGAGTACTGCCCCTGATGTCCAGGTCAATATTTAAATCTGGCCCTCATCAAGGCTACTTAATCATCCCCTCCAAGCAGGGCCGATTCCCAGAATTCTGGGACCCCTGAAAGGATATATGCCTGGGCAGCCTCACTTATAGATGACATTGATTTTATTACAATCAGTGGGTCCCCTGCCATGCCATGAGCCCCCATGAATCAAATACACCAACAATGCCTCCAGTGACATGAAGATACTCAGTGCCTAAATTAGTGCAATAAATAAGGTAATCAATAACTACAATAAAACAATCATTTTAATACCGACAGGACGAACTTGGAGAAATGCGTTGCCAGATCCTGCAACTCTGTGGGAGCAGCAGGAGACCTTTGCACCAGCAGGAGGTGAAGGTGACGCACTCAGCTCTGGCAACCCAGAGAGAGAGGTGAACACAGCAAACGTCAACACCACGGCCTGGATGCAATCCGAAAGATAGTTATAGGCCAGATTGTTTTAAAGGGGGCATTCTGCAGTTTCTACATCCCACATTTTTTCATACCTACATTCATCAAGAAGCAACAGGTACATTCATTTTAGAACTTAAGAAGTGAGCTGTAATCCTCTATCACTTTCTAATGCTCTCAACATGTTTAAAACTAGGATTTTGACAGTCCTTGCACCCATAGTTCTGGCTATGACTTTAAGGGTGATCATATCGTTTTTTTTAGCTCCTACCCTCAGCTTTATACTGAAACGGGACAGGAGAATGCATGTTGTTTCAACTACAGATTTCCACATCATTTACTGCAAAAACTCCACTACACCACTTATAGATAGTATGTATTGCTCTTGAGCGTTGGGGTCCAAAAGCTCTGTAACTTATGTACCGCTCTTTGCCGTCATTCCTCTCCTTGTCATGCCAAACACACACTCAATTTAAACTCAGTGGAATGATTCTAAATGTATTTTCAGGGCCGTCTTCCCACAACGAAAAATCCAACTCAACGGAAATTTCCCCCAAGCTTGTTTTCTTTAGTCTAGGCTGACGTGTGTCCGTAGAACCAGCCCGGAACGTGTGTCAGAGGAGAGTGATTCCTGTGTGACTCTCTTCAATCATCACAGTAATACAGGTCTTGAGGTGAATGGAAGGAGCCACGGTGAAAGGCACGCCAGCACCACCACAGCCCCTTGCTCTAACCGAGGAAGAGTGTTTCTCCACTGCTACCTGCAGGGGCTCCGAGCAGGGATGTGTGAGGTGACAGGTAGGCCAGACCGTACAAACACACCATGTCTGTAGACCATTACCTCAGTCTCTGGGAACAACGGCGGCACACATTTGGTTCAAATAATCTACTAATTATATAGCTGGGGCACTTTAAATTTGCCGCTTGGTGCTACTGCCCCAGGACTATGTTTGGGAAACACCGCCTTCATTTGCTTATTGGTTAGACAGACGGTTTTGTCAAGCCCAGGTTCACGTGACCCATCACCACTCACCGTACAGTAGAACGCAATTCATTCTCAGTGCACCGATGTTGGTATCGAATGACGTTCTGACCAGCTTGTCTTCTGCAGACGAAAGACACCAAGTAACGATGCAGCTTCTCCACTCAGAATGGGAGTACGTGTCGACGTTAAACCAGCTGAACGACAAGTACAGAGCTCCACCAGCCTCATGGATGGACCAGGAGGCCTAGTAAGGAGAAATCGAATCAGTCATCTCGTTGTGTCCCAAATGACACTGTTTCCCTAACACAATCCAGCTGTATTTGAATAGAGTTTGTGGGAAGAAGGAGTTTCTGGGCTGAATGGTGATCCCTTTCGAAATTTGTTGAAGCCTTTTTGAGTAAAGCCAGCCTTTAGTTTTCCCTTTTGTGGTAGTTGCCTATCAATAAATGTTGTCTTTCCCTGTTGATTGAAACAACTGCATAGAGGTAACATGAGAAGAATTTCATTATTTTATTGATTGGGACTCTTGAGTTATTTTTATATCACTGTGTCTAGTCTAAAATAAACTCTTATGGCTATATTGCTGCACTATTCTGTTTTCCTGTTTAGTCAGACCTACCTGAAGTTTGTGGGTCAGTTATTACAGCGCCACCTGCTGTTCAGAAACACCTTGGAGCAGAGACTGACCACTCAGGACTGGAAAGGCCTGGTCGGAGACATCTTTGTCCAACTCACAGGCCACAATGATGTAGGTTCTATTATTAGTTATTAAATATTCTTGTTTATATTTTTTATAACTTTACAAGTATTTCACCAGGTTAGCTGATTAAGAACTAATTCTTAGGAACAGCAAAGACCTGGGGGGACGTTACAGCGGGGAGGAGGATAATTTAGGGTTAACTGTCTTTCTTAGTTTTCACCTTGGTGTTTTGGCGAAACTTTGATGGCAGGCCCCCTTGCTACCGCGTAACACAACCCCATAACACAAAGTGCAGCGTTGTGAAGACATTATGTGACATGGTATTACAGCATTATGGGGACATTAAGGTAGAATTCCAGGCCGAGTGCTTGCCGGCAGCTGTACTGTCATTATCTTCAACATGTCCTTGTCACCACCGTGTGTTCTGTTTCCATCTAGCCATCGTTCCCCAACATGTACCACGGATACACGGCAGCTCTGGCCACGTTCCTCTCCATAGAATTCAACCAGATACAGCTCACAGAGAAGATGACCGACATACAGGTTTAATAGTACACCAGTCTGTTTAACAGTATCCTAAATGTGGAGCACATCAGTTCACCAGTCGGCCTCCTAAATGTGGAGGTCCACAGTTTTCACAGTGTTGCTAACGTTTGTGTTACATGATCGCCAGAAGGAAGTGGAGGAGCTCCAACTGTTCTCTCTGCTGTTGGCACCGGTCTCTCGGATCCACAGCTATCTCACCCTGATTCAGGTGGGTCTCCCACTCGCGACGACATAGGACAGCATGCTGGAAATCTTCCAGGTTCTCCAACCACCTGTGATCCTCTTATCGCCATGTCTATGCTAGTTCTGCTGACTGAAAGCTTCTGTCCCTGGCATGTAGAAACTGTTACAATGGACAGGCAGTGACCACCCAGACAGCTGCCTCCTCCAGGGGTCTGAGAAGGTCCTGAGGAGCACCCTGTCACGCTGTCACCTCACCCTGGAGGAAGATGTCCGATGGGTGGACGCAGGGGGAATTGACAAGCCCAGGTTAGATCCGCAGGGTGTGTCCTGAGCACGCGGCTAATTTTGTTCCGCTGTTATTTAGCGGCCATTTATCCATACTCACTTACACTCATTGCATTTCTTACTAGGCTGACCAGTTGGTACAACCATATCTCACAAAGCTGTGGAAATAAACATGAAAACATTAAATAAATAATGTATCTGTTAATTAAACCCCAAAATAAATGTGATGTATATGATACGCAATTTGATTTACAGAATAACCTCCAAATGTCAGATGAATCATTGACTTTCCTACGAGTGTAGGTGTGGCATTTGAATCGTCACTTTTATTTTAAGAACTGCTTTGAGAAATGACATATTGGAGTGTGCAGACGTCCCCACTCAGCAGTTCCTCTGTGTTTCCGTGGCAGCTGCCCGGCCTGTCCCGCTGCCAAGTCGTGTCGTACCACAAGCCAGCTCTGTCCAGGCAGAGGGACAAAGCCACGAGGGGAGGAACGTTGCGGCGTTGCTGGGAAACGGTGAGTACTCTGTCTCCCTCTGGTGACCTGGGAGGGGAAAGCCATTTACTGACCGAGGCACACACCCAGCCCTGAACCTGACCGTTTCTTATCGAGACAAGAAGGTTCTGTTGACATTATACCATCGGGCAGACATTGTTCAATGGAATATGAATGGTGCATTAGTCTAAGTACTTGGTTGGTCTTTACTTGACTTGTTAAACTGTCATTTGGTAACCAGTTGATATTTACCTTCACTGTGGCTGATGTGTTCGAATGAACTGAAACGAGAATTTCTATGAAAAATTAGCTTAATTCTTTCACTCGGTTCCTGAACTAATAGCATAGCTTGGAATGCGTGTCACATTTCTGTTGAGTGTCAGTATGTTATTTCAGCTGATTTCAGCTCCTCACTCCGATCCCTCTCCTCAGCGAGGAGCTGCAGCCATTGGACGCCCGTCTCTCCCACGGGGCTGTCTGCAGCCAGGGCACGCGTATTGCATGCTGGCCCACCGCGACGGTACGGAAGCGATCCTCAATCAGGGACCGCGAGCGGGATGCCTGTGGCCTGGTCTATGGTGGAGACGCCTTCCTGCATAGCGCCCCGCCAGGGTGGGGAGACAGCGACTCAGGCCAGGGGTCTCCTGGCGCGACGACCGGGTGCCCGGAATACAGAGGACACGTCCACGGCCCCCAGACCCCCGGGCCGAATATGGTCCCACAGAGGAGCACCGACGACTGTGACACGGAAGAGGATGTCGGGGACACGTCCATGTTCGACTACTCCTCCGCGACCACTTGTAGCCCAGACGGGTCCCTGGGGAAAGGGGCGGACGGGAGCCACAGCGGGGACGAGGAGGAAGAGGACACGGACAGTCAGGTTCCGGTTCTGCTGAAGCCCACCTCGTACTCACTACAGCCGCCGCCGAGGGAGTCCCCCAGGGAACGGACCGTGTGCCTGAGGTGGCAGATACCTCGGCTGCCCCACCCTTCTCCTCGAAGTCCACGACATCAGACGGGACCGTCTGGCCCGGAGGACCAGGGTCCAGGGCCGATGGGTCCCTATGGGAACCGGCTGGTCAACATCACCAAGGGACCGCCTCCTCTCCTTCCCACTAGCGTCTTCAGACCCATCTGGGACGAGCCGCCCAAACAGGTCTTTATCCCACTTCCTACAGCCCCGGCAGGATTCATTAAAATGCATAACAACGTCAAGTGTGACACGTCTTGGATGAGTCCTGGTTGCCTGGGAACAGTGCAGGAGCAATGCACATTTCCACAGGGCTCTTCAGATAGATGCCTGGAACCGGCTGTCTGTTCAGTCTAACACGTTCACACAGGCAGCCCAATTCGGAATATTTTTCACATATGGTTCATTAGCCCAATCAGATCAGCTCTGAAACAGATCTGGTGTGAAAACATCTATTGTGATCAGTAAAACGACAGATGACTGCCGCCGTATTGCTCACTGATCTCACTGCTACAATTGCTGTCCCACAATGAGTAACGAAAGATCAGATACAATTCGTCAAGAGATCAGAAACGAGCTGCCAGTAATGAATAACTCAGTCCTTTGTTGTTCCCTCGTTGTGCTTTAAGCAGGGAGATGCTGCACCAGTGAAGGAGGTCCCGTCACAAGGCTTCAGACCGGTCCAAGCCACCGAGAGGCAGGCGTTACCCACCTTCAAAAAGCTCCGGTAAGAGGAATGGAATCCTGAATCGGAGTCTCTCCTTGTCGGTTGAAGAAAAATGTATTCGACCCCAAAGTGCTGATAATCACCGTGCAGATGTGTTCCTAGTTTTCAGACCCAGCCGGGTGTCGGCCAGCCCGGTGCCACTGGCCGTGCTCGGGTTTGGGACGAGAGCGAGGGGGACGACAGCGAGGAACCCTGCAGTACCGTGTGAGACGGGACCAACCCGCGTGAGACACACCAGCGTGTCAGGGACCAGAGGCATGTCCGTGTGGGAGAGGGACAGAACCACCCGCATTTGGCTCTGCATCATCTGACAGCCTGCAGGACTAGACTAGCCACTACAGAGATGCTCTTAAAGGGCAAAGGTCCCATGAGACTGCTCCACACACGACCCAAGAACTACACACACGACCCAAGCGCTACACCTATGACAGAGAAGCCTTTTCAAATAGTTCTACTTCCTTCTTAGTGGCTCATATTTGGTGAGCAACGTGATAATGCTTTTTTGTTCCAGAGGGTAAATTAGTGTCGGAGAACACCTACAATGCACCAACTTTGTTTTCTTTAAGTGGCCTTCATAGAAGGCAGAGTGGAAATGAAAACAGGCAGACAGGGCTTGAAAGCCCAACCAGATCTCCGCTCATTCCGGTCAAGCCAAGCCATCGTCCAACAATGCAGAAGGTGGACAGGGTGGCGTTTGCAACACCTCCGTGTGGATGTGAAAAACAGAGGAGAGACAGAAGATGTGTTTAAGTATAAAATAAGACTGATTTATTAATTAATCTCATCAAGACCATTAATACAAAGCACAGTTAAAAGGCCACACACCATCAAACCAACCACCCACGGCTGGATCAAGGAGACGGACGTTCCTCACTGGACAGTGGGTTCACCTAATACCTCTTGGGTTCCGTGTCATATTCTGTTTCTAGCTCAGTGTACAGCGCTGAGGGTTATTCTACAACACCGGGTCTACGGATGAACCTCCACTTCACATCAGCGGACAGCCCGCTGGAACAGGAAATGACAGCAGCGGCGCTGTGAGAACATTAAGGATGTGACAGCATCAGCCAACATGACATCAGCGTTCCGTAAGGCGACGGCGTCCAAGGGTTGCTTGGCGCTCAGCAAACGCTGCTGGGTAAACTGAAGGTCAGGTGGTTCGGTTTCTATGGCTACAGGTTTTTTTGGGTGGGAGGGGCTTGGAGTGGCAACCTGGTGTCCAGAGCCGAGTAAAGAGAGAGTTTGACTAAACGGTGTTTCAGTCTGACGGTTGCGAAAGAGCCGCATTTTACTCCATAGCTGTAGCTAAGTAATCATGATCAGTGGTGCGGTTTATCTTTTAAATGGAGATATGTTGATTGCTGACACCACAACACAGTGACAGTGGACACAGACAGGATCACCCAGAATGCTAAATGAATAAAAGGTCTTCATTTCATTGTCTTGTTTGATTACCGCGGGTCATTTCATTGTGAACTGTTGGAGGCACTCTGCTATCGCTACATCACCGCAGCACTGAAACCCAAAAAAACAGGCACATCTCTCTTAACTAACGACTCTGCCACTGAGCCAGAACAAGCCAAGCCCAGTTACACCCGGTCACACATTCAGAACGGTTACTGGAACCACACCGGAACGGACAGTGAGAAGATGTGTCAGTCCAGTAAAGAGCAAAGCAGGCACCAGGTGCCTCTGTGGTCCAGAACCATGGAGCAGGTTAGTTAACAGTAGCCCAGGACCGTCAGTAGGGCTGCACATTTTCCGGGACTCTCCCAAACTTCCCTGGTTTTCAAGAAATTCCAGGAAATTTGCAGGAAATCCAGGACTCCTCCAGCGAGGATTTCTTGAATAAATCCTGAGAATATGGGGAAAGTTACCAGATTCTTGCCACACTACGGCAGCGCAGTCGCCAAGATTCCTCATGGCTTTGACAGCGACTGTTTCGCTGAGATCTCATGCAACAGTACAGCCTAAAGTGCACAGTGTTCTGTTCTCACTAATGAAAAGATCCAATTCAATCTTTTAAGTAAAGCTCATAAAGTAGCAAGGCAAACCTCAACGCTACAATTCCAACCTTGGTTTTTAACTCGAGTAATTACCATTTAAAAGTATTTTCAAAATGAGACCACATGTTAGAAGACATCATTAGTTAAAGAGATGCACTTACAACAACAAAAACAGAAGAGTACACTAACTAAGCAAGTGCTTTATGTTCGGCTGCAGACTTACTGTATTCATGTCCTAAATGGCCCGTTTTCCCATTGTAGTGCACTAGGGGTAGTGTACCAGGGGGCAGAAGGGTGCCATTTGGGACACGTTATGTCATTGTTTAACGCCGACTGGGAAGAGGCAGCCTGAGCACTGGTTCTGGTTTGTACCGTCCGGCCTACCTCTGTGGTCAGGACTGACAACCCCACCGGGTCACTCAAGCCCGGCTGACAGGTCGGGGTGTGGCAGCAGCAGACGGAGACGGAGAAAACGGACCCAGAACCCAGGCTAAGTACGCGTGGGCCTTTCCCCCATTACAGTCCCAGGGTCTAGATTCTAGCCTGGGGGATTGTCTTTAAGTACGTACGCGAGGGACACGCCGACCGGTTTTATCTGACCGTAGCAGCATTGAATTAGGCAACGTTTGACCATAGGGCAGCCAAGGGAGGGGGGAAACAGGGAAGTGAGGGATACATATACTGTATATTACAACGAGAAGGAGAAGTGACTTTATACAAATTATCTAGTTAGTGTATACATGTTATATACACAGTATCCACAAACCTGTACAATTTTTGTAGTGTGTAGCTTTTGTTCTAAGCATTACATAGGCAACTGTATTATTTTCTTTTGTTTTTTATAGCATTTTAGACACCTTTTGCTTAATCTGTAAAATAGGAAACAAAATAAAAGGCACATCTGAGCATGACGCATGTGTTATTTCAATCTTTTAAAATGAATAGGTATTTCTGAGAAAAGGGGGACAGGAGCATCTGGCTAATAGAGGCTCCTCTCTGAGTAGCGAGACTCCCACTAGGAGTGCTGTGGTGCAGTCCCCACCCTGTCCACTGGGGTGTGCCACGGAGCATTCCCCACTTTGTCCACTAGGGGTGCTGCAGAGCAATCCCCAACTTGTCCACTAGGGGTGCCACGGAACAGTCCCCACTTTGTCCACTAGGGGTGCCGCAGAGCAGTCCCCACTTTGTCCACTAGGGGTGCCGCAGAGCAGTCCCCACTTTTTCCACTAGGGGTGCCGCGGAGCAGTCCCCACTTTGTCCACTAGGGGTGCCGCAGAGCAGTCCCCACTTTGTCCACTAGGGGAGCTAGACGTTCCTTTAGTCCCAGGGCTTTGACTGAGTTTCTGCATGCGTCCAGTGCCAAACTTCCGCAGTGACCTGGATGGCCGTTACAGTAGTGGACTTAACACCAGAAGAAGTACAGTGTTGGACACAGCAGCGCGCCGGCCCGTTGGTTTTAAGACATCGTCCCGGCTAGCCGGGTTTCCCATCCGTTTCTGCTCTACTGCCAACTCCTTATTGAATGGTCTCATCAGAGACCTGTTTTGACACTGACAATGGAGTAGGCCACAATAGAGACATATGGGACCAGCTAACCTCGCAGAGCTGGGAAAAGAAAGGCTGCTATGGTTACAGTAGACAGACAGACCAACCGACCAACCAACAGGCTTTGTTTCCATATACGGAGAGCTCTCCATCACATGACAGGAGAACTTGCAGGATATCACCACTTCAGACATCGCTCCAGCTCCGCGTGGAGCCTAAACTCTGTCAGTCTGTCTCTCACTCTCATTCTGATTGGCTGCCTGCCTCGGGTCAGAGGTCAGTGCTGTGGGTTAAAGGCAACATTTGATTTGGAGCGTGGCCCCAGGACCACCAGGACTGTGTCCAGGCAAGAGGCAGAAAAGAAAGGGGGGGTTCGGTGTCACAGTTCATGTCTGAATAAATATGATGGGATCCTTGCCTCCATTAAAAAATAAAATAATAATCCCTTAGTTATCTATCCCCATGCATAAAGTAAGACTTTGGCCACTACATTTGAGTTAGTAGGGAAACCCAAACACCCGAACGGCAAGAGACAGTCGAGGCCTCAAACAACCCAGGCTCCCTCCCCAGATAACCAGGTGGAGCGTGGGGGGGGGCGGATCGTGGGGTGGGGTGGGGCGGAGCGTGGGGCGGGGCGTGGGGCGGGGCGGGGGGGGGGGGGGGGGGGGGGGGGGGGGGGGGCGGAGCATTGGGTGGGGCGGAGCGTGGGTCATCCTAAAAGAGCTTTCAGATCAGAATGAGTCCAGAGTAAACCGAGTCAGTCAGGCCTGGTGAGTCAGGCAGCTAGTCAGTAAGACCCCTGGGTCAGTCAGTGAATGCTGCTCCAAGCACTACAAAGTGTGACAATGCCCATAGAACCACATTCAGTAGCATTTGAGATCTGTCCATGCCATGTCATACCAGGTCCACCCCATCAGACCAGGAAAAGCTGGATAGACCCTGCTGGGGTACAGATCAGACCCAGCCACCCCCCTCCCTGCTGGGGTACAGATCAGCCCCAGACCCCCAACACCCTGCTGGGGTACAGATCAGACCCAGCCACCCCCTCCCTGCTGGGGTAGGAGAGCATGGCCAGTGGTCTGCTCTACTCCGGGTAATCTGCCTGAAGGGAATAGCACAGTGACGTGTTGTGTCCTACACATGTATGTAACATGTTAACCCACAAACATACCTCAGTACACACACACACACACACACACACACACACACACACACACACACACACAGTAGGAGTCTGAATCAGTGTTTTGAAGCTCAGTGCTTGTTCATTGGCCGGCACTCGTGTGGATTTCCCACTGGCACAGAGGGCTTGGAATGAGGGTGGCGCTACTGATCCCCTGAGAGGAGGTGGCGTGATGTGATTGGCCAACGTAGGACATGAGTGGGTGGGGTTTGGAGTGTGGCTGGAAACTAGGCAAGCCTTCTGGTTACGATCAGTAGCTTTAAAATCACAATTTGTTGTCATTTGGCTCCGAGTCTAGTCTGACACAGTGTGCACGGGTTGTGCGTTCATATGGGGTTTCCATGACGACACCAAAACACCAAGAGATGAACCGAGACTTGTCACTGGCTAGCGTCCGTGTTCTCCACCAACGAGAGGCTTTGTAAGGGAGGCGCCAACATCTCCCTCTTGTAGGTCTTTGGTGGGAGTTTGGGGAGCTGAGGGGAGGAGGTGGAGTTGTGGCGGGGGGGGACGGGTGGGGCCATGATGGGCAGGGGGCAAAGACTGTTCTGGCTGGCGCTGAGTAGGCAGCTCCGTCGGGGGACACGGGGGGACGGGGTGCCTGGTGGAGTCCCGGGGGACGAGGGAGAACTGCCGGGGAAGTCCCAGTGGAAACGTCCGACCGGGGAAGGCTGGAGGTTTAGGGGATAGTTGATGAAGATCTCTGGGGGTCGTTGGGGAATGGGTGGAGGGGTGTCCGGCTGGGGGTCCCGGGGAGGTGGAGGCGGAGGGCTGGGGAGGGGCCCGTCGCCCGGTCCGTTGTAGACTGGGGCCCGGTGCTGGGTCCTGGGGAGAGGTGGGGGCAGCCTGGGGGGGATGGCTGGAGGATTGTCAGTCCTGGAGCTTAACTGGAACACACGCACGCACGCCCGCACAGAGATGCGCACGCACAGAGAGACGCGCACGCACAGAGACACACACAGAGAGAGAGAGTCAGACAGAAGTTAGATAAACCAACAAAGATTGGTTTCCCAACACTGCAAAAAAAGCACAACCATACAGCAGGAAGACATGGTCGTGCATGGTGGGTGTCTGGGTGTTTGGGTGGAAGGTGCATGGTGGGTGTGTGTGTGTGTGTGTGTGTGTGTGTGGGGGGGGGTATGCTGGGTGTGTGTGTGGGGGGGGTGTATGCTGGGTGTGTGTGTGTGAGGGGGGTGTATGCTGTGTGAGTGTGTGTGTGTGTGTGTGTGAGTGTGTATGCACGTGCGTGTGTTACCTTGATTTCAGAGAAAGTGTCCTTCCGGCGTGGGGGAAGAGGAGGGGGCTTCATCAACTCCTCCCCTAGCTGATGAAGGCTGCCACAGGATACTGACTGGAGCTCTACACACACCATACAGAGACCACATCTCAATGAGACTACGGTCCAAATAGCCCCGCCTGCAGCGCTTCGCAACCACCCAATAACAGTCTGAACATCTTAAAGCCAACCAATAGCAGGTTCAGTTTGTAAAAACAAACACCCCAGACACCAAGACTACATATCCCAGATACATCCCCGACACCAAGACTACATATCCCAGATACATCCCCGACACCAAGACTACATATCCCAGATACATCCCCGACACCAAGACTACATATCCCAGATACACCCCCGACACCAAGACTACATATCCCAGATACACCCCCGACACCAAGACTACATATCCCAGATACACCCCCGACACCAAGACTACATATCCCAGATACACCCCCGACACCAAGACTACATATCCCAGATACACCCCCGACACCAAGACTACATATCCCAGATACATCCCCGACACCAAGACTACATATCCCAGATACATCCCCGACACCAAGACTACATATCCCAGATACAATTAATTTCACTCACTGGGAGACGGGAACATAACATTAGCAAATATGGAGCTTCCTCCAGATATGTGACTCAACAGAGAGCTGGAGCCACCTGGAAAAAATAAGGTAAAACACTGAGTTACATCAGAATTCTGTGTTTCTTCTGTGTTTATTTCTATATATTTCTATCAGTGTGATGAATTTCTAGACATGTCTCTGGTCTCACCGTAACTGCTGCTGAGGTCGTGCTCTATGAAAACAGAGCTGACATCGGAGGAGGCGGACTGGGGAGGGGTCGGGGTGTTGGGTGAGGTGGGGACTGAGACCGTAGAGGCGGTGATCTCAGGCTCCGCCTCGGCGATGCTTCTGAATGTGATCTTGTGGGGCGGCTCTCTCTCCAGGGGAACCGGGTGACCCTTCAGAGTCCCCGATGTGGACGTGCGCACCGGCCGAATCCCCGGAGACTTCAGGCTGTACGTGGTCTTCCTTTGCTGGAGGAGGGAGGAGGGGTTTAGCACTTTGCTGGAAGGGGGTGGGGTTAAGCACTGAGCTGAAGGAGGTGGGGTTAAGCACTGTGCTGAAGGGGGTGGGGTTAAGCACTGTGCTGAAGGGGGTGGGGTTAAGCACTGTGCTGAAGGGGGTGGGGTTAAGCACTGAGCTGAAGGAGGTGGGGTTAAGCACTGTGCTGAAGGGGGTGGGGTTAAGCACTGAGCTGAAGGGGGTGGGGTTAAGCACCGTGCTGAAGGGGGTGGGGTTAAGCACCGTGCTGAAGGGGGTGGGGTTAAGCACCGTGCTGAAGGGGGTGGGGTTAAGCACGGTGCTGAAGGAGGTGGGGTTAAGCACTGTGCTGAAGGAGGTGATGCATTTGAGGAAGGTGTTGTTCATTATGTCCTGTTTCAACGCGTTTTCAACGTCGCTTTTTGGTTCCTATTTTCCTGAACTGAAAGGGAATTGACTTAAACCCGGTGGATGATAGATAGTTACTCACAATTAAACCCGGTGGATGATAGATAGTCACTCCCAATTCAACCCGGTGGATGATAGTAATTCCCAATTAAACCCGGTGGATGATAGTCATTCCCAATTCAACCCGGTGGATGATAGTCATTCCCAATTCAACCCGGTGGATGATAGATAGTCACTCACAATTAAACCCGGTGGATGATAGATAGTCACTCACAATTAAACCCGGTGGATGATAGATAGTCACTCACAATTAAACCAGGTGGATGATAGACAGTCACTCATAATTAAACCCGGTGGATGATAGATAGTCACTCACAATTAAACCCGGTGGATGATAGATAGTCACTCCCAAGTAAACCCGGTGGATGATAGATAGTCACTCCCAATTAAACCCGGTGGATGATAGATAGTCACTCCCAATTAAACC